>JARYGA010000366.1:0-62924 GCA_030545235.1 Helianthus tuberosus | reverse complement strand
CATGTTGCATATACACTAGACTATTTGTAACCATAAGTGTTCTTCACAACCGAGAACAGTAGTACGTACATAGTTTACGTAGGCTTTACGTAAGTGTCCTTCACAACCGAGGACAGTATTGAGTATAAGTTCACGTAGGTTTTACGTGAGTATCCTTCACAACCGAGGATAGTATTGAGTATAAGTTCACGTAGGTTTTACGTAAGTATCCTTCACAACCGAGGATAGTATTGAGTATAAGTTCACGTAGGTTTTACGTGAGTATCCTTCACAACCGAGGATAGTATTGAGTATAAGTTCACGTAGGTTTTACGTGAGTATCCTTCACAACCGAGGATAGTATTGAGTATAAGTTCACGTAGGTTTTACGTGAGTATCCTTCACAACCGAGGATAGCGAGTAGCATAAGTATACGTAGGTTTTACGTATGTGTCCTTCACAACCGAGGACAATGGTATGGTAGTCTAGTATCAGTGTATGTACGAATCTATTCAACCTTATTCCTTCCATCCCATTCCCCAAACCCTGGGAATCCCATGCCTTAGTAAGGGTGTGAACTCACCTTGTTTTGCTCGGTATGCTAAGTGTATGCTCGCAAGTAATCAATCGCGTCCTAAAGTAAGCACGTATGTGAAATCAGTTTGAGTTCAAGTCGTTCACGTATAAGCATGCAACACGTAATCACAGTCATGTACAATATGGTTACACTTAACAGCAGTTAACTAACCCAGTTAACACTTAACAGAATATAAACATGTTACTGTGCAGATTGTGTATACGACGAAACACCCCTGTTTCGTCGTTCTTACCCTTCGACGAAACACCAGTTTCGTCATTGCTCAGATTCGTCGCAGAGGTCTCGACGAAACAGATTCCTGTTTCGTCGTTACCTGCGTTTCGTCGATAGCGATCTGATTCGTCACAAGTCAGTTACGTCACATACAGAAACCCTAATCAACCTAACAGCCAACACAAATATCAGAAATCGTATGGAGATCAATGTGCACCCAAAATCATCATAACTCAATCATCAAAGTATAATCGTCTTAGCATAACCCTAGTTTATGTGAACAACGTATCGATTAATCAAACCACAAACATATCATCGAACCCTATCAAGATACTAACGTGTTACCAAAATCAGATCATATTAACAACATACAGAACCGAGTATCTGATCGTATTAAGTTTCGCTTATAATTACACATCCGATTAACCATGTATATCGACATCTATATCATCGTGCACATATATTCATAATCCGTTTCGTAAATCAGCAGGTACATATACACATAACAAGAAATCAGAAACATTAACGGAACCGAGTTAACGAACCCGTACTAACCGAGATGAAAGTTTGATCGCACCAAGGTTTCCGGTGGGTTCTAGTTCGCCGTCACACAGCAGAGAGTTCTCTAGGGTTTCTGGTTTGCTAAAATGTGTCAAATGGGATCATTCTACGCAATATAACAAGTCTAACAGTACTGGGCTCGAACTGGGCTTCGGCGTAATACTGGGCCGGCGAAACAGTCTGTTTCGTCGAGATGAGTTTGGCGAAACAGCCTTGTTTCGTCGAGTGTGTTCATGGCGAATCACAACTCTGTTTCGTCGAGTTGTTTCATATGTTCAGTAGTTTATGTTATTTCAAATACACTAAGTCTCATGCTATAATATCAACACATAACCAAGCAAACATAATACTTTTATTATCACACAAAGTGTATCGTTACAAATCAGACGAGTCAAACAACTAGACCGTCAAAGTCAACGTGCAACAAATGCGAGTAAAGAATGTCGGAAACTCGAGTTGTCACATAACCGTTGAGATCGTTTCTTGAATAACGTGATTTAATCTAGTGCGTACACTTGTCAAAATGTTGTGGTAACTAATTTTGGCCACCACAAGTGATTAACATGTGGCACTTGACCTTTGGGAGAGTGTAAGGGGTGTTAAAAACGAGTTTATGCATTTATTATTTTTTTTTTTTATTTTTTTTTTTTTTGTATATTTTTTTGCAGTTTTGCAGTTTTGGTTCCTGTGCGCGTATCGTCGTGTTTTGGCACTTCTAACACCCGTCAAGCCCATTTTTAAGCTTCACAAGGATGTTAAAGTATAGGGAACATGAAACATGCTCAAAAATATGCCGGATGTCGGTTCGTTTGTCCGTACGATCTCGATGTTCGGTTAATTTCGACGGTATGCGCATAAGCGCGAGAAATGATCTAAATTGCGTGACGAATGGATTTTTCTCAAGCCAAACACTAGAATAAAATATTTTAGTGCTTACATAAATTTTTTAGATGCCCGGATGTATTCAGAATGTAAGTTATGCGCGAAAATGCAAACTTGTGCACTTTTTGACACTTTTAGTCCCTGAATGACCCAAAAGTTTATTTTAGCACACCGAACCCCTCAAAGCCTATTTCTAAGCTATGTAAAGGATATTTAAGGTGTGTTTAACTTATGGTTATGTTCCGGAATGTCTGTTACAGTTCAAATTGGCATACTTTCGCAGTTTGTCAACTTTAGTCCCTGTAAGCGAATTAACTTGTTTTTGCCATACCAAAGCCTTCAAAACTTATTTCTAAGTTATGTAAAGGTTATTTAAGGTATGTTGAGTATATGTTGATGTTCCGGAGTATTTGTCGCATTAAACTGGTTACGTTTTCGCACCAGTTTGCGTATAACTCTCCAGAAAGCGATGTAGAGTTTGGAATTGAAGAAAAGTCAAAACATGAAAAATGTAAAACATAACAAAACAAACATTGTGATCAAATAACATTGTTTTATTGATAACAGAACTGTTCACAAGGATTACAAACACAGGTGTTACAGTCTCCCCTACTTGTGGAAATTTCGTCCCGAAATTTATTTAGAGGAAACTCGTGGGAAAAGATGTGGATATTTCGCCTTCATTTGATCTTCGCGTTCCCAAGTAAACTCAGGTCCACGTTTAGCTTCCCAGCGAACTTTGACCAAAGGAATGCGCTTGCGTTTAAGCCACTTGACTTCACGTTCCATGATTTCCACTGGTTTCTCAACAAATTTCAGTGTTTTGCCAACACGAATTTCGTCAAGCGGTATGGAGAGGTTCTCATCAGCTGAACACCTCTTGAGATTGGACACGTGAAAAGTTGGATGAACATTTCCAAGTTCAGGAGGTAACTCAAGTTGTCACATTATCCCCAACTTGAAAGAAATTTCGTCCCGAAATTTAGCATGCGGTTACTGAGGAAGCTAATAGTGTGACGTTGTTTACCTGTTTCGTATCGCGGCTCCCCGAGCATGTATGCGAAGATTACTGGTTTTCCTGGGGTGTCACATTATCCCCCCGTTGATTTGGAATTTCGTCCCGAAATTCTGTATTGGTAGCTTCAGCCTCAGTAGTAGTTGCATTGGTTCCGAATAACGGGGGATATTTGAGTTCCATTTGATCTTCACGCTCCCAGGTGAACTCTGGGCCGCGGCGGGAGTTCCAACGAACTCGTACAAGAGGGATTCTCATGTTCTTGAGGACCTTAACATCCCGGTCCGTGATTTCAATAGGTTCCTCGACGAAGTGCAACCGCTCGTCGATAGTGAGTTCCTTAAAAGGAACTATGTGGGTCTCATCTGACAGACACTTCTTCAGATTCGACACGTGAAAGACGTTGTGAACTGCACTGAGTTCAGCTGGTAAGTTCAATCTGTAGGCCACTTTGCCTATTTTTCTCAATAACCTCGAAAGGTCCAACGTATCGTGGATTGAGTTTGCCGCGTTTGCCAAAACGAACCACACCCTTCCAGGGCGAAACTTTGAGTAGCGCTCGATCCCTAACTTGGAATTCGAGTAGTTTCCTGTCTTTATCAGCGTATACTTTCTGACGGTCACGAGCTGCCGCCATGCGTTGTCGTATGAGCAATCTTTTCAGTAGTGTCAACTACCATTTCTGGACCTGTGATCTGACTGTCTCCCACCTCTGCCCAACAGAGAGGTGACCGGCATTTACGTCCGTAAAATGCCTCGAATGGTGCAGCTTTAATGCTGGTGTGGTAGTTGTTGTTATACGAAAATTCCACGAGTGGCAGATGTTTCTCCCAACCATTGCCAAAGTCAATTACGCACGCCCGAAGCATGTCTTCTAGAGTTTGAATAGTGCGCTCAGACTGCCCATCTGTCTGAGGGTGATAAGCTGTGCTCATGTCTAAACGAGAGCCAAAAGATTTGTGCATTGCTTGCCACAGTTCTGAAGTAAAACGTGCATCACGATCAGAGATGATGGAGGTGGGCACTCCGTGCCTCGAGACCACTTCTTTTAAGTAAATGTCTGCCAAGGTAGAGAACTTGTCTGTTTCTTTGATTGCTAAGAAGTGAGCAGACTTTGTGAGTCGATCTACGATCACCCAAATAGTATCATTTCCGCGCTGAGATCTAGGTAGGCCAGTAACAAAATCCATGGAAATTTGCTCCCATTTCCATTGTGGTATTTCAGGTTGTTGGAGTGGTCCTGACGGTTTCTGATATTCTGCCTTGACTCTCGCACAAGTCAAGCATTTGCTAACATATGTGGCTATGTGGGCCTTCATGCTAGGCCACCAATATGTAGTTTTGAGGTCGTGGTACATCTTATCCGAACCAGGATGTACTGAGTAGCGAGACTTATGAGCTTCATCCATTACTAGCTCGCGTAGGTTGCCGTACAGTGGGACCCAAATGCGTCCTGTGACGTAGTAAGCACCATCTTCCTTCTGTTCTAAGCGTTGCCTTGAGCCGCATAGGGCTTCAGCCCTGACGTTGTCTGGTTTCAATGCTTCTATCTCTGATCCCGTCATCTTCATGTTAAAGAACTCCACTTCCAACTTGTGGATGGCATCATAACTACTGTATTCACGTTTGATCAGTTCCTTAAAATCATTCCATGGGGTGGCATTAGCAGCCGCCAGCCCCAGTATCGTAACTTGCGCGCTCCACCAAGTTTGCGCAGTACCTTCGAGAATATCAGTGGCATATTTCACCTTACGAGCCTCAGGTCATTCGCACATTTGAAGGCCGATTCGAGTGTCGCTGAAAGTAGTAGGACGACAGTCCATAAAAATCGTGTATGTGCACACAGGTGGCTGAGCGTGTTGACTTGTCGTGTGCGTAAGAGTAATCAAAATTAAGCACAAGTGTTGAGTTACGAGAGTAGGATCTAAGGATCCTAGAGTAAGTGGTGATGGCAGGTTACACCTCCTGCCTGGGCAGCTGCGAGTGCTGCAGTAACTTGTTCAGTGATCGAAGCCGCCAACTGGGCTTGAGTTAGGTTAGCGCGTCCACTCATGATCTTGACATCAAGGAGAACATGAGTGAGAGAGGTTCGCGAATAGTGCGAAGAGAGTGAGCACACAAGTATTCTCAAGCAATAACGTATAGTAAGTTCTGTAATCTAGGCATACCGCGAGCAAAGTTCTATGTAATTCTAGCAAGTAGGTAAGGTAACATGAATAGTAGTACCTATGATGTTGAGTCTTGCACGTGGAGCGAAGCGTCGTTGTGGATCGTTGAGAGCACTGTTCTGGTTATAGTCTGGTTTTAATAAAAATGTTTTCCCCTTATTAAAACCGAGTTCTCTATAACCAATGGCTCTGATACCAATCTGTCACACCCCCAAAATCCACCCGCGGAATTACCACCGCTTGGAGGCGTGACATGACCAGGATCAAGCCACCAATCATATTGAACATAAGTAAAATAGTAAAAGTCATACAACAATACGATAGGTGTTTCCATAACCAAATATAAACAAGTGTGCAGCGGAAGCATTTAATGTAAACCCAACATAAGTTATAAGTTCAAATATCGTCTACGATCCGTATCCCACAACGACCTGCTCCTTCCTGTGCAAGCTCCATATGTACCTAAGGTCCTGCAAGGCATGTAACAGAGAATCAACAACTAGTTGAGCGAGTTCACAGTAAATAAGTTCGTAATTGTAAGTTTGTTTCGTAACATGTGGCGCTACTAGGCCGATCGTATGTTCTATTAGTGGGGGCTTCCCATGTTGCATATACACTAGACTATTTGTAACCATAAGTGTTCTTCACAACCGAGAACAGTAGTACGTACATAGTTTACGTAGGCTTTACGTAAGTGTCCTTCACAACCGAGGACAGTATTGAGTATAAGTTCACGTAGGTTTTACGTGAGTATCCTTCACAACCGAGGATAGTATTGAGTATAAGTTCACGTAGGTTTTACGTAAGTATCCTTCACAACCGAGGATAGTATTGAGTATAAGTTCACGTAGGTTTTACGTGAGTATCCTTCACAACCGAGGATAGTATTGAGTATAAGTTCACGTAGGTTTTACGTGAGTATCCTTCACAACCGAGGATAGTATTGAGTATAAGTTCACGTAGGTTTTACGTGAGTATCCTTCACAACCGAGGATAGCGAGTAGCATAAGTATACGTAGGTTTTACGTATGTGTCCTTCACAACCGAGGACAATGGTATGGTAGTCTAGTATCAGTGTATGTACGAATCTATTCAACCTTATTCCTTCCATCCCATTCCCCAAACCCTGGGAATCCCATGCCTTAGTAAGGGTGTGAACTCACCTTGTTTTGCTCGGTATGCTAAGTGTATGCTCGCAAGTAATCAATCGCGTCCTAAAGTAAGCACGTATGTGAAATCAGTTTGAGTTCAAGTCGTTCACGTATAAGCATGCAACACGTAATCACAGTCATGTACAATATGGTTACACTTAACAGCAGTTAACTAACCCAGTTAACACTTAACAGAATATAAACATGTTACTGTGCAGATTGTGTATACGACGAAACACCCCTGTTTCGTCGTTCTTACCCTTCGACGAAACACCAGTTTCGTCATTGCTCAGATTCGTCGCAGAGGTCTCGACGAAACAGATTCCTGTTTCGTCGTTACCTGCGTTTCGTCGATAGCGATCTGATTCGTCACAAGTCAGTTACGTCACATACAGAAACCCTAATCAACCTAACAGCCAACACAAATATCAGAAATCGTATGGAGATCAATGTGCACCCAAAATCATCATAACTCAATCATCAAAGTATAATCGTCTTAGCATAACCCTAGTTTATGTGAACAACGTATCGATTAATCAAACCACAAACATATCATCGAACCCTATCAAGATACTAACGTGTTACCAAAATCAGATCATATTAACAACATACAGAACCGAGTATCTGATCGTATTAAGTTTCGCTTATAATTACACATCCGATTAACCATGTATATCGACATCTATATCATCGTGCACATATATTCATAATCCGTTTCGTAAATCAGCAGGTACATATACACATAACAAGAAATCAGAAACATTAACGGAACCGAGTTAACGAACCCGTACTAACCGAGATGAAAGTTTGATCGCACCAAGGTTTCCGGTGGGTTCTAGTTCGCCGTCACACAGCAGAGAGTTCTCTAGGGTTTCTGGTTTGCTAAAATGTGTCAAATGGGATCATTCTACGCAATATAACAAGTCTAACAGTACTGGGCTCGAACTGGGCTTCGGCGTAATACTGGGCCGGCGAAACAGTCTGTTTCGTCGAGATGAGTTTGGCGAAACAGCCTTGTTTCGTCGAGTGTGTTCATGGCGAATCACAACTCTGTTTCGTCGAGTTGTTTCATATGTTCAGTAGTTTATGTTATTTCAAATACACTAAGTCTCATGCTATAATATCAACACATAACCAAGCAAACATAATACTTTTATTATCACACAAAGTGTATCGTTACAAATCAGACGAGTCAAACAACTAGACCGTCAAAGTCAACGTGCAACAAATGCGAGTAAAGAATGTCGGAAACTCGAGTTGTCACATAACCGTTGAGATCGTTTCTTGAATAACGTGATTTAATCTAGTGCGTACACTTGTCAAAATGTTGTGGTAACTAATTTTGGCCACCACAAGTGATTAACATGTGGCACTTGACCTTTGGGAGAGTGTAAGGGGTGTTAAAAACGAGTTTATGCATTTATTATTTTTTTTTTATTTTTTTTTTTTTTGTATATTTTTTTGCAGTTTTGCAGTTTTGGTTCCTGTGCGCGTATCGTCGTGTTTTGGCACTTCTAACACCCGTCAAGCCCATTTTTAAGCTTCACAAGGATGTTAAAGTATAGGGAACATGAAACATGCTCAAAAATATGCCGGATGTCGGTTCGTTTGTCCGTACGATCTCGATGTTCGGTTAATTTCGACGGTATGCGCATAAGCGCGAGAAATGATCTAAATTGCGTGACGAATGGATTTTTCTCAAGCCAAACACTAGAATAAAATATTTTAGTGCTTACATAAATTTTTTAGATGCCCGGATGTATTCAGAATGTAAGTTATGCGCGAAAATGCAAACTTGTGCACTTTTTGACACTTTTAGTCCCTGAATGACCCAAAAGTTTATTTTAGCACACCGAACCCCTCAAAGCCTATTTCTAAGCTATGTAAAGGATATTTAAGGTGTGTTTAACTTATGGTTATGTTCCGGAATGTCTGTTACAGTTCAAATTGGCATACTTTCGCAGTTTGTCAACTTTAGTCCCTGTAAGCGAATTAACTTGTTTTTGCCATACCAAAGCCTTCAAAACTTATTTCTAAGTTATGTAAAGGTTATTTAAGGTATGTTGAGTATATGTTGATGTTCCGGAGTATTTGTCGCATTAAACTGGTTACGTTTTCGCACCAGTTTGCGTATAACTCTCCAGAAAGCGATGTAGAGTTTGGAATTGAAGAAAAGTCAAAACATGAAAAATGTAAAACATAACAAAACAAACATTGTGATCAAATAACATTGTTTTATTGATAACAGAACTGTTCACAAGGATTACAAACACAGGTGTTACAGTCTCCCCTACTTGTGGAAATTTCGTCCCGAAATTTATTTAGAGGAAACTCGTGGGAAAAGATGTGGATATTTCGCCTTCATTTGATCTTCGCGTTCCCAAGTAAACTCAGGTCCACGTTTAGCTTCCCAGCGAACTTTGACCAAAGGAATGCGCTTGCGTTTAAGCCACTTGACTTCACGTTCCATGATTTCCACTGGTTTCTCAACAAATTTCAGTGTTTTGCCAACACGAATTTCGTCAAGCGGTATGGAGAGGTTCTCATCAGCTGAACACCTCTTGAGATTGGACACGTGAAAAGTTGGATGAACATTTCCAAGTTCAGGAGGTAACTCAAGTCTGTAGGCTACCTTTCCGATTCTTTCGACGATCTTGAATGGTCCAACGTATCTAGGTGCAAGTTTTCCTTTCTTTCCAAATCTGATCACACCTTTCCAAGGTGAGACCTTAAGTAATACTCGATCACCGACTTGAAATTCCAAGGCTTTGCGTTTTGGGTCCGCGTAAATCTTCTGACGGCTCTGAGCTGCCTGAAGGTTATCGCGAACTTTCTTGACCTTATCTGTTGTCTCTAAAATGAGGGCAGGTCCAGTAATTTGGGCCTCGCCGATCTCATTCCAGCAGACTGGTGAACGACATTTTCGACCATAGAGAGCCTCGAAAGGAGCCATCTTGATGCTAGTGTGATAACTGTTGTTGTAGGAGAATTCAATCAATTTAAGATGTGAATCCCAACTACCACCAAAATCGATCACACAAGCTCTAAGCATATCCTCCAGTGTCTGGATTGTTCTCTCAGATTAACCATCTGTTTGTGGATGATAAGCTGTGCTCAGATTAAGTTGGGTCCCCATAGCAGATTGCATGGTTCTCCAAAAATGAGAAGTGAAACGAGCATCCCTGTCAGAAATGATGTTCAAAGGAACACCATGTCGTGCTACTATTTCATCCACATAGATTTGAGCAAGTCTGTCAGCAGGAAAATCCTCACGGATTGGCAAGAAATGTGCTGACTTTGTAAGACGATCAACGACTACCCAGATGGCATCATGACCTTTCTTAGTGCGTGGAAGTTTGGTAACAAGATCCATAGTAATGTTTTCCCATTTCCAAACTGGGATCTCTGGTTGTACCAATAAACCAGAAGGACGCTGATGTTCAGCCTTAACCTTAAGACAAGTAAGGCATTTTGATACGTATAAGGCAATGTCTTTCTTCATACCAGGCCACCAATACTGAATACGAAGATCCTTATACATCTTATCTGAGCCCGGATGAATAGAATAACGAGACTTATGGGCTTCATCCATAAGCAAGGTACGAAGGTCATCCTGGCTTGGGACCCACAAACGGTCCATGAAGTAATATGATCCATTGTCCTTCAGTTCCAAAGCAGGTGTTATGTGGTAAGGAAATTCCTTATCCATCAAACCTTGTGAAACACAAGATTGTTGAGCTTGAGAAATGCGTGCTTGAATATCGGATCGAGCTTGAATAACAGATTGAACACGTACACAATGAAGCTTAGTACGTTCCTTACGACTCAATGCATCAGCTACGACATTCGCCTTACCGGGATGGTAGCGAATTTCGCAGTCATAGTCGTTTAAAAGCTCAACCCAACGTCGTTGCCTCATGTTGAGTTCTTTCTGATTGAAGATATGCTGAAGACTTTTGTGGTCCGTGAAAACCACACACTTTGTACCGTACAAATAGTGTCTCCAGATCTTTAGAGCGAAAACAACTGCACCCAACTCAAGATCATGAGTGGTGTAGTTCTTCTCATGAATCTTCAACTGCCTCGATGCATAGGCTATGACTTTGTTCCTTTGCATCAGAACACAACCAAGACCCAATTTCGATGCATCACAATACACGACAAAATCATCATCACCTTCAGGCAATGATAGAACAGGCGCATCGCAAAGCTTCTGCTTCAAGTGTTGAAAAGCTTCCTCTTGTTTGTATCCCCAATAAAAGGGCATTTTCTTCTGAGTTAGAGCAGTTAGAGGAACTGCAATCTTCGAGAAGTTTTCTATGAAGCGGCGATAATAACCCGCTAGACCAAGAAAAGAACGAACTTCAGTAGGAGTAGAGGGTGTATCCCAATCCTTAATCGCACTGATCTTGGAGGGATCTACATGAATACCCCGTTCGTTAATAACATGCCCCAAAAATTGAACTTCTTTAAGCCAAAATTCGCACTTGGAGAATTTGGCGAAAAGTTGCTCTTTCTTTAGGAGTTCTAGGGTAAGAGGAAGATGTTGCTCGTGATCAGCTCGCGTCTTAGAGTATATCAAGATGTCATCAATAAAAACAATGACGAACTGATCCAAATAAGGTTTGCAGACCCTATTCATTAAGTCCATGAAAACAGCCGGAGCATTAGTCAAACCGAATGGCATGACTGTGAACTCATAATGTCCATAACGAGTACGGAACGCTGTCTTCGGAATATCTTCTTCATGCACCCGAAGCTGATGATATCCAGATCGCAGATCAATCTTTGAAAAATAAGAAGCACCTTGTAACTGATCAAAGAGGTCGTCTATGCGCGGTAGGGGATATCGATTCTTGATGGTAAGCTTGTTAAGCTCACGATAATCGATACACATCCTAAAGGATCCATCCTTCTTCTTGACAAAGAGAACAGGAGCACCCCAAGGTGAAAAACTAGGACGTATAAAACCTTTGTCAGAGAGCTCCTGAAGCTGTTTAGACAACTCTTGCATCTCAGATGGTGCAAGACGATATGGAGCTCTAGCAATGGGGTTGGCACCAGGTACGAGATCAATACGGAACTCGACTTGGCGTGCTGGAGGTAGACCAGGTAAATCTTCAGGGAATACTTCAGAATAATCCTGAACGACAGGAATATCTGAAATAGACTTACCCTTGCCTTTATCTTCTGTAACATGTGCTAAGAAAGCCACATAGTTCTTCCGCAGATATTTCTGAGCTTTAAAACAAGACATGAGTTTGAGACCAACGGTAGGCTTCTCACCTTGAACCTGCAGGATCTCGCCTGACGAAAGCGGCACACGAACAATCTTCTCAGAACAAACTATCTCTGCGCGATGCTTGGATAACCAATCCATTCCAACAATAACGTCGAAGCTTCCAAGTTGCATAGGCGTAAGATCGATTGGAAAAAGATGATCGTTAAGGTTCAACTGGCAGTTGTGAAGAACAGAATTAAGAATAATGGGTTCACCACTAGCAACCTCTACTGTCAAAGATTTACTTAGTTTTGTTATAGACACGCGAAGCATCGGCTCAAAAGACAAAGACACAAAACTCTTGTCGGCACCCGAATCAAAGAGAACAGATGCAGGCTGATTATTAATAAAGAACGTACCGTTCACCACATTATCGTCTGCCTGCGCCTCTTGGGCATTCATGTTAAAACTCGGCCTCGAGCCGGAGCCTGATTCTGATTCTGGTTCTGGTTTGCTAGCCTTGGGCATCGGTTTCTGTAGTGGGTCAGATCCCCACAGTTATAACAAGCACCAGGTGGGTATTGTGGACGTGCAGCTTGACCCTGTTGCTGAGCAAGAGGCTGAGCAACTTGTTGAGCCGGGTTCTGAACCGCGGGATTCTGAGCAGACCGACAAAAATTGGCAAGATGGCCTGACTTCCCACAGTTAGTACAGAAACGGCATGGAAGTTGCGGCTGGTGGTGACTGTTGCATCTATTGCACAAAGGTGCATTCCCTGAATAGGGTTTCTTTGCTGGAGGCTGTGCGGGTTGGTTGGGAGCTGCCTGGTTAGCTTGGGCAGTGACAGCATAGTTTTGGGAAGCCTTACGCTTCTTTGCCCTCTTCGATGAACCAGAAACCTTTCCATTCCCGTTTTGACCTTTCTTGCTATCTTCCTTGTCAGCCGACTGCTTCTTGCCCTTGTCACCCTTCCTGTGTAGCTTTCCCTTTCTAATCTGTGACTCAGTCAATGTCGCTGATAACTCGATCGCCTGACGGAGTGTGGCAGGTTCACTACCAGTAAGAATGTCTTGTACCGAGTCAGGTAGACCATCGATGTATCTCTCGATAGCCTTGTCGAGTGGGGTAACCATAGTCGGGCAAAGCAAACTCAACTCCTCAAACCGATCCGTATAAACCCTGTGCTCACCACTATCTTGCTTCAAAACATCAAACTCTTTCTCCAATGCTCGCTGTTCATGGCGAGGACAGAATTCCCTCATCATAAGGGCTCTAAGTTCAGCCCATGTCAGTGCGAGAGCAACTTCTGCACCTCGGTCTCTCATCACCCCATTCCACCATGTAAGAGCCCTCTTCTGAAACACGCTCGAAGAAAACTCGACCTTGCGATTATCCGGGCACTGCACGTGGCGAAAAGTATTCTCAATGCTCTCAAACCACTGAAGAAGCCCAGTTGCTCCTTCAGAACCACTAAACTTGAGTGGTTTAGCCGAGTTAAAATCCTTGTATTTGCATGGAACATTGTTGTTGTTGTTGGCCTGGTTCCATTGAGCAAAGAGATTTGGAAATTGAGCAGCCATCTGCTGCGCAATGATTTCTGCCAATTCAGCAGTTGCTATCTGGTTCTCGCGTCGAGGAGGCATTCTAAAAGAGGAAAACATGAAAGGAAACGAGTGAGATGTTTGGATGAAGAGAATGAGATGAAACAAAATCAACAAAAGCAAAGATGGTGATCATTCGTCCGCATTACCAAGCAAACAAACGAATCACAGTGACTAATCAAAGTAAATGGGTCAAAAATAATGTATAATGAAGACATGCTCGCCTATAAGTGAACACTCATCCCAAGAATTCCCAGGTAAGCACAACTGGTCTCGCGTCTGATGAGATGTATACGAAGTGCTTGCCTAGACAGAAAACCCAGAATACAGGCATTCACCCTTCCAGTTTGCACGTGTTCACATTATTTAAAACTCAAAACCTTGACGGGATTTTAAAATTTTGAAGGCACAAGGCCAAGAATTTTAGTTAAACCGAAAGGGTTCAAAACCTTACAAAAGAGGGTTCAAAACCTTGTAATAAATTATCCAAAAACAAATGATTGTTTTTCAAAAATCGTTTCGGAAAAATTTGGTTCTTGTTTTGATAATCACCTAAGGATAGGTGATGTGCATGTTTTAAGATCTAAACACAAGATAACTTGTGTTAGGGTCCTAGAAAAGTTATAGTCTAGGTCAAAGCATTACTAATAACCTAATTCCCTATAACCATTGGCTCTGATACCAACTCTTCTGTCACACCCCGACCACGTCTATCATACAAAACGTGGCGGAAAACGTCGGGGAGTGTTGTAACAGAATTAATTGTTTCATAACCATGGCATACAAAGTTGTATTTTTATTTATCAACACAAGAGTTTCATTGTTTTAAACAGAAATACAGAGTTTATAACATAATTAAACATAGTCTATCTTCTTTTAAAGTCTCTAAGGCACAGGTCCGCCCTAGTATCATGATCAACATCCTATGGAAAAGCTCCTGAAAACACATGTGAAAATAGGCACGTCAGCATAAAAATGCCTGTGAGATACATAGATTTTGTGAAAATAGGATTCATGACTTATGTTTAAGAAAAATGTTTAGTCATGAACCTTATAATTTGCTTTGTCTTGTAAATCATTTGAAAACGATAAGATCAGATGATATGTATAAGTAAATGTAAGGTTAAATGATTTACCATGTGAAAATGAGTTTGTATGAAGTAAGATGTTTGTTAACAATGTCTTGTGAAAAGTATGCTATTTGTATGAAATGTTCTATGTCTCAATATTGAAATGATTCAAATAACGTTACGACATGTAATACCATACAAACACTTATATATAGGAAGTACCAGCGGCGTATCCACCATGCTTGTATCATATTACACACGCATCGTTACTTAATCACTTAATCAAACCAAACCAAACAATGTAAGATGTCTATGTCTAAACCAATTATCAAATGTATTGGATAATATGTCAAAGTGTTTATGTCAAGATATAAATCATGTAGTGTAAAACAAATGTCAATCATGTTTATGTGTCAAAGGTAAATCATGTCAAAATGTCTATGTCAAATATCCATGTCAAATGTCTTTGTCAAATGTCTTTGTGTAAAATGTCTATGTCAAAATGTCATGTATGGCAAGTGAAATGTCTCAACTAAACCATATGCACGAAAACAAAGTATTGAAGTAAAACATGGTTTAAATCAATATTATGTCTTGTGGAAAATGCATGCTAATACTGAATATGAACATTTATGTGGTATTGTGAAAATGCATACATCCAAGCCTTGTGACTGTGGTGATAAACCCTTAAACAAATTAAAGGTCTATCTGTCTTATATCATCGAATTTGGTCATTCCTTTCTGTCCCCTTTCCCTGGGATGTCCGGAACGGGAGTTGTCAATTCCTATGGTACCACTACCTACTAACGAACGGCGTGATCATTGTTAATGAATGTATTGTCCCATGTAAACAAACCAAATGTCATACCAAAATGTAAGCATGTGAAAACAATGCACTAAGTATGTAATCAAATAAACATACATAGCGTGAAATGTCATGTAAAACGATGTACTAAGTAATGCACACAATGGGCACACCTAGCATGAAATGTAATGAAATCATGTACTATAGTGTACTAACGAACATAGCAGGTATATGATGTGAAAACAGGAAAGCATGAAAGTAACAAGTAGGCACATGTGTTCCACCCCAAAACAGTTTGGAAAACAGTAAAAGAGGGGTTCTATGTACTCACTTGAGATTGCTCAGTCGTATAAAGATAATCACCAAGCAAAGCTAGAGATCTCGGAATCAAACGGCACCTAATATAGGTAACTATGTTAATAAACCGGACCTAAATCGGAAGATCGGGTAGCATGAGGGTTCGTAAACCAAACGAGTGTAGAGACTCGTGTCATTTGGTTTAACAAAGCCTACATACTAAATGAAACCTAACATAAATGTTTATGACCCATTACGACCCGTTTAGGTAGCTTATGCTACTTTAACGCGTCGTTCGCGTGAAACGCGTTCGGACCGCCTAACTAGCCCTATGACAAGTGTTATATGCCTAAACATGTTACATAATCAGTTATGTGACAAAGGTTTAGGTTACATATGCTTAATTACCAATTATACATGAAAAGGGTATTCTAGTAATTTACCTAAGGCATATAAACTACCTATCATACAACTACTTAAACGATGTGACCATAGGGTATAACCTCGGAAGGTTATTCCCTACCTACTATGGTCACCTAATGTATTTGGTCGGATCCTAATGATCGACCAAATGGGTCGGGTTCGAGGTATAAGCGATTTATTAGATCGCTTACCCTACGACCCTAGACAACGTGGTAATCAGTAGGCATAGTCCCAAGGGACTATAACCATCGTGATTACAATCACGTTGCGAAGTTCAAACGAACTTCGCATTGACCATTACTGGTCAACGCTGAAAGTCAAACAAAGTTTGACTTTCTGACTCGAAAAGCAATAAAATAAGGAAAAGAACGAAAGAATACTTACGAAGGGTCCCCGAATGCTAATCTCGATCCAAGTAACTCAGGTATGAAACAATGGTTTCAACTTAGAGCTTCTAAGATCAAAATTCTTGTGAGGAATGAGTGGAAATGGGTTGGGTATTTATAGATTTCGGGTAACCGTTGAGATCGTTTCTTGAATAACGTGATTTAATCTAGTGCGTACACTTGTCAAAATGTTGTGGTAACTAATTTTGGCCACCACAAGTGATTAACATGTGGCACTTGACCTTTGGGAGAGTGTAAGGGGTGTTAAAAACGAGTTTATGCATTTATTATTTTTTTTTTTTATTTTTTTTTTTTTGTATATTTTTTTGCAGTTTTGGTTCCTGTGCGCGTATCGTCGTGTTTTGGCACTTCTAACACCCGTCAAGCCCATTTTTAAGCTTCACAAGGATGTTAAAGTATAGGGAACATGAAACATGCTCAAAAATATGCCGGATGTCGGTTCGTTTGTCCGTACGATCGCGATGTTCGGTTAATTTTGACGGTATGCGCATAAGCGCGAGAAATGATCTAAATTGCGTGACGAATGGATTTTTCTCAAGCCAAACACTAGAATAAAATATTTTAGTGCTTACATAAATTTTTTAGATGTCCGGATGTATTCAGAATGTAAGTTATGCGCGAAAATGCAAACTTGTGCACTTTTTGACACTTTTAGTCCCTGAATGACCCAAAAGTTTATTTTAGCACACCGAACCCCTCAAAGCCTATTTCTAAGCTATGTAAAGGATATTTAAGGTGTGTTTAACTTATGGTTATGTTCCGGAATGTCTGTTACAGTTCAAATTGGCATACTTTCGCAGTTTGTCAACTTTAGTCCCTGTAAGCGAATTAACTTGTTTTTGCCATACCAAAGCCTTCAAAACTTATTTCTAAGTTATGTAAAGGTTATTTAAGGTATGTTGAGTATATGTTGATGTTCCGGAGTATTTGTCGCATTAAACTGGTTACGTTTTCGCACCAGTTTGCGTATAACTCTCCAGAAAGCGATGTAGAGTTTGGAATTGAAGAAAAGTCAAAACATGAAAAATGTAAAACATAACAAAACAAACATTGTGATCAAATAACATTGTTTTATTGATAACAGAACTGTTCACAAGGATTACAAACACAGGTGTTACAGAAGCCATACTTGGAGGGGAACGACATCAACAACTTGGAGCTTGACAAAGCGGGCTACATCTTACGCCCGGTCGATGAGGAACAACCATGAGAAGCCCAGGTTTGGTTGTGTAAATAGTTAGCATTTTGTTTAGTTTGTTTTGTATAGTTTGCATATTTACCATGCTCACTTGAAGCTTGTGTTTAAAACAAGTGTGGGGACATTCGGGTCACGAATTGCTCTAACATTGTGTTGAGGACAACACGGGACTTTCGAGGGGGTAGGGTAATTTTTATATGTTTTGAAAAATTTTAAAAACACAAAAAAACTGAAAAAATATAAAGAAAGATACTTAAAATTGGAGTTTTTGGCGAAGCAAAAAGGCCCAGGTATCACCGTAATTTATGGTGGTATCGTAATTTACAGTGGGAATCAAATGTTTACGGTAAGAACCTCCTGAGTTACGGTAGGATTTTTGTTCCAGGTTACACCGTAATTTACGGTGTATACCGCAAATTACGGTAGACCTGGTAATCTGATGGGTCGGCTTCGTGCAGCAATTAATTAAAAATAATAATAATATTAATCATGTCACGTGAATTAACCCTGGCCACTCCCTTCTTCCTCTTTCCCTAACCACAAACATTCTACCTATCTCTTTCACAAGACCCACCAAATCTAAGAAACTCCATAACCTTATAACCTTCAATCCTTCATATCTCTCTCAATTCTTAGCCAAATCAAGTGAAATTTAGGTCTATCTTGACTAATTTTTCACGTACTTGCTGATTTTGCGAAGAGATTTGTAAGAAAATGATGTTTTCTGGTCCGATTCACAAGCCCTAGGTCTGAAAAATTTTGGGGGTTTTTGAAGTCTTTGTTTCACTCGTGTTCTAGCATCTTCAAACAAAGGTATGGAAGTTTATTTCTTATGTTTTGATGATGCATTGTGAGAAGGAAGGTTATTTTTGTTACTTGTTCATTCCCACTTGCTTGTTCTTAGATTTTGTCATGAAAATAGTTAGTTGAACATTGTTATGGTTTGTAGATGTAGGTTTGATGTAAAGTTGTGAACTTTTTGGGAATCTCTACATTGTAGAGACACCATGCCCAATTTTTGAAAAAGATTTATAACTATTGGTTCACTAACATCTACAACCATAGTAACAAGTAAGTGTGGGGATATTTTGGAGAGAAGGGTCTAACTTTTTGTGTTTGGTTGTGTTGTTTTCTTTACTATGTGTGTAGAAAAATGGTACGAACGAAGGAAAGAGTGGGAGCTAGTTCATCTTCTTCGTCTAAAGGCAAAGGGCAAACAGCTGGAAGAACAACCAAAGAAAAGGCAATATTTGGGTAGAGTTAGTGAGAGTGAAAGCGAGGATGAAGAGGTGGTAGAATTGGACCCGGCTGAAAAGCCAAGATGGGAATCGGGTCCATTGGATGAGCAGCCAGAGCATTGGAAACCGACACTTTTTCATGACAGTATGAACCGGTTAAGGGCTGCCGCGTTTATTTGTGAGAAGGAAGTTCGAGAGGTGGAGTTTGGGCCATTCAATGTGTTTAACCAGTTTCACACCTTAGGATGGGAGGCGGCGCTTAGTTGTTACGATAAAGATAACAGGAATCTGTTTATGACCGAGATTCAAGAATGGATGGCGACGTTGAAGTGTAACAAGTATGATAGGCCATCACAAATGAAGTTGACGGGTGAGGTAAATGGAACAAAGGTGGAGATGTCATTTGACACACTAAAGAAATTGGGGAAATATGACAATCTACCGGCTCGTGACTATATGTTCCCTAGCCTTGATGATTTGTTGCTTAAACCGGAGAAACATCCGAGGTGGAATGATATGCTAGCGGCGTTATTTTTGCCCGGTACTTATAGTGGAATTTTGTACCGGAGGAACTTGAAGATATAAGCAAAGTTGTTGCTAGCGATTTGCATTTTGAATGTCGTTCCACGAAGAGGAGATAAGGAGCAAGTGAGGTACCCGAAAGTACCTGTCCTCTATTCGTTACTCAATGGGTCTCCGCGTTTTCCAATCCGATATTTGATCATGAACCATCTCTGGATTTGCTGAAACAAGTTGGGGAGAGATATTATCCCGTATTGCCGAATTATCACGGGATTGATGAAGCAGTTTAAGGCGATCACGTCAGAGGATAAAGGGGCACCAAAAAGGCATCAGCCTTTTACTTTACAAAAGTTGGGAATTGGTTGGAACTACACGCAATCGGAAAGGTATCATAAGCTCAAGTCGGAGGGTCAAAGATGGCGAGCATTGAAAGTGGGTGCAAGGGATCTTCTACCGGGTGAAGAAGATGAACTGGAGAGTGAGGCGGAAGCTCCGAGTGGTGATGATGATTATGCGGATGAGCCTCATGGTGGTGAGAATGTGAATGTGGGCCAAGGGGGCCTAGGTAGGGGTTATGGTGGTGCCTTCTATGATTACACGAAGCGTTCCTATGAGCCGAATTGGGCTTACAATGGCACTATGCAAGAGGTTATTGAGAACCAACGTCCTCCGGCACCCGTTTTTGAGTCATGGTCGGGTTCGGAGCGTACTTTGTTTGATCAAAAAACGATGATGAGTGCTAGCATGGAGCGGTCTTTGAAGCATAACTTCGATCGTTAAGAATCATGGAATCGTGCACTCGCTTACTCTCATGAGCTAGAGATGAATAACAGGTATGAAGATGATCAAGCACGAAGAATGCATGCGGATTGGCATGCCGGGCGGCCTATGGTTGTGGATCCACCTCCAGTGGATTATGCGTCTCTACCACCATACGATGGTAGTGTGACAACCCGAGTTTTCAAGGTCTCTACCCGACTTAACTCAATACTTATTTGCAAAATGTTTGTATCTCTATATGTGATGTGCAATATAAGTGTGGTCTTATATATATTTGATGTGCAATGTAAGTGTGTTAACTGATATATGTTTTGTATGATTATAATGTTAGTACATGTCACACCCCGACCACGTAGAACATACAAAACGTGGCGGAAACATCGGGGAGTGTTGTAACAGAATTAATTGTTTCAAATCCATGGCAATTGAAGTTTCGTTTTATTAATCAAATATGAAAGATTACATTGTTTTAAACAAGAACCAAAGAGTACATAACATAAAGTAACTAGTTCTTGTCCCGTTTTAAGTCACTAAGGCACAGGTCCGCCTAAGTATGTCTTGATAAATCCTATGCATCATCTCCTGAAAACACATGTGAAAATAGGTACGTCAGCATAAAAATGCCTGTGAGATACATAGGTTTTGTGAAAATAGGATTCATGACTTAGGAGTTTAGAAAATGTTTAGCCATGAACCTTGTAATTTGCTTTGTCTTGTAAATCATTTGAAAACGATAAGATCAGATGATATGTATAAATAAGAGAATAATGTATGGTTAAATGAATAACCGTGTAAAATGAGTTTGTATAAGATAAGTTGTTTGTAAAACAATGTCTTGTGAAAAGTATGTTATTTGTATAATATGTTATATGTCTCAAATTGAAATGATTCAAATAACGCTACGATATGTAATACCATACAAACACTTATATATAGGAAGTACCAGCGCCGTAACCACCATGCTTGTATCATATTACACACGACTCGTTCTTAAATCGCTTACTTAAACCAAACCATCAAGATGTAATGTTTAACAATTGTAGAAATGTTTATGTATGGTCAAATACGGTTCACACGGTTCACAGATACAAACGGTTCACAGATACAAACGGTTCACAGATACAAACGGTTCATAGATACAAACGGTTCACAGATACAAACGGTTCACATAGTCAAATGATTACAACGGTTCAAAATGCAGTATAATGTGTTCACATGCTGGATGAGCATATGCAACAGAAATGCAATGTAAAACAATGTACTAAGCATGCACACAATGGACATACATAGCATAAGTGTAATGTAAAACAATGTACTAAGTATGAACTAAATGGACATACATAGCATAAAATGTAATGTAAAACGATGTACTAAGTACGCACACAATGGGCATACATAGCATGAACACAATGAAATCATGTACTATAATGTACTAACGAACATAGCAGGTATATGATGTGAAAACATGGAAAGCATGAAAGTAACAAGTAGGCACATGTGTTCCACCCTAAAACAGTTTGGAAAACAGTAAAAGAGGGGTCTATGTACTCACTTGATATTGCTTAGTAGTCCTTTAGTAACAACCAAACAATGCTAGAGATCACGGATATCAAACGGCACCTAATATAGGTAATTATGTTAATAACTGGACCTAAATCGGATGATTGGATAGAATGAGGGTTCGTAAACCAAACGAGTATAGAGACTCGTGTCATATGGTTTAACAAAGCCTTCATGCTAAATGAAACCTAACCTAAGCGTTTACGACCCATTACGACCCGTTTAGGTAGCTTATGCTACTTTAACGCGTCGTTTGCGTGAAACGCGTTCGGACCGTCTAACTAGTCCTATGACAAGCGTTATATGCCTAAACGTGTTACATAATCAGTTGTGTGACAAAAGTTTAGGTTACATATGCTTAATTACCAATTATACATGAAAAGGGTATTCTGGTAATTTACCTAAGGCATATAAACTACCTATCATACAACTACTTAACGAAGCGACCATAAGGTATAACCTCGGAAGGTTATTCCCTATCCACTATGGTCACCTAAGGTATTTGGTCGGATCCTAATGATCGACCAAATGGGTCGGGTTCGAAGGTATAAGCGATTTATCAGATCGCTTACCCTTACGACCCTAGACAACGTGGTAATCAGTAGGCATAGTCCCAAAGGACTATAACCAACGTGATTACACTCACGTTGCGAAGTTCAAACGAACTTCGCATTGACCATAAACTGGTCAATGCAGAAAGTCAAACAAAGTTTGACTTAAAGTCAAACAAAGTTTGACTTTCAGACTCGAAAAGACTCGAAAAGCAATAACAGAACGAAAGAATACTTACGAAGGGTCCCCGAATGCTAATCTAGATCGAAATAACTCAGGTATGAAACAATGGTTCCAACTTAGAGTCTTTAAGATCAGATTCTAGTGATTTTGAAGCAATGGGGGTGGGGTATTTATAGTTTTCGGGTAACCGTTAAGATCGTTTCATGGAAACCATGCTCGAATCTTGTGCGTACACTTGTCCAATTGTTGTGGTAACTAAAAATGATCCCCCATGAGCTGAAAGGGCAAGTTAGAATGTGTGGGTGTGGATTAAACAGCTGGAATCAGCTGACTAATCGATCTTATCTGTTCTGGAAGGCTGACGCGGCCCGCTTCAGGATACACCAAAACTAATGCGGGCCGCATGGGGGTTCTGATCAGAAAATAAGTTTCAAAAATGACAGTTTTGGTCCCTATTGTGTATTTAAGCCATTTCCGACACTTATAAGGCCCGTAAAGCCAACTTTAAGGCCCTAAAATGATGCCTAAACATTGTGGACATGAAACATGCTCAAAAATATGTCGGATATCGGTTCGTTTGGTCGTAGGAACGCGATGTTCGCTTAATTACGACGGAATGCGCATAAGCACGAAAAACGATCCAAATGACGTGACGAATGGATTTTTCTTATGCCAAACACTAAAATAAAATATTTTAGTGCTTACATAAATTTTTGGATGTCCGGATGTATTCAGAACGTAAGTTATGAGCGAAAGTGCAAACTTGTGCACTTTTTGACACTTTTAGTCCCTGAATGACCCAAAAGTTTATTTTAGCACACCGAACCCCTCAAAGCCTATTTCTAAGCTATGTGAAGGATATTTAGGGTATTTTTAACTTATGGTCATGTTCCGGAATGTCTGTTACAGTTCAAATTGGCATACTTTCGCATTTTGTCAAGTTTAGTCCCTGTAAGTTAATAAACTAGATTTTGCCATACCAAAGCCTTCAAAACTTATTTCTAAGTTATGTAAAGGTTACTTAAGGTATGTTAAGCCTATTTTGCTATTCCGGAGTGTTCGTTGGATTAAACTGGTTATATTTACGCATCAGTGCGCGTATAACCCTCCAGAAAGCGATTTAAAGCTTGAAATTGAACAAGGGTTGATATGTGGTTTGATTAAGTCAAAGGGGATAACAAGAAAATGGCGGCCATGTGGGTGTTTGTGGTTTCGATATAATCCAACCATGTGCACATTTTAATGGTGTTGTCAGATTGTTAGGTAAGGCCAATGTTCTTGAATTAAATGTTGATGTAGGCTATTGTGTATACAAACCCATAATTCCAAGCTGTTACTATTAGAGTAAATAATAAAAATTAGTTGTTAATAATCGGAAGTGGATTTTGGTCCATAATGATTTCGTCATGCAAGTGATTGGGGCCCAAAGGGTTTTTCGCCAGTAAGGGATTTCGTCACATATGCTTGGTGTACAGTAACGCTGTTAGTTTATTAATCATGTTTGTATGTAACTCTGTTAGTTCTTAACTCCGTTAGTTTGTTAATCCAGTTAAATAAGTAACTCAGCTAAGTATGTTGATTACTGTTAAGTATGATTCTATTAAACATGTAACATTGTTGGTGTGTAAATTATGTTAAGTGTGTTAACCTTGCAATGTATGTAACTGCCTGTTAATCCCGTCAAGCATGAATTGCATGGCTTTGATTAACTGCTTATATGATACGTGATAATTGCTTAAACACACTTCGTGACATAAATGGCATGTGATCCTATACGAACGAAACTGATTGTATATATACGTGCGTACTATAGGTCGTGATTGATTATTTGTGAGCGTGTATTTCTTTATCATACCGAGCAAACCAAGGTGAGTTCACACTAGCCAAGGCATGGGATTCCCAGGGGTTGGGAATGGGATTGGTTAACTACTCATACAACTATTAAACTAATTACTACTGTCCTCTGGTTGAAGGGCACGTACGTAAAACCTACGTACAGTTATAGTTACTACTGTCCTCGGATTGAAGGGCACGTACATAAAGCCTACGTACACGATCTTAAGACCATCACCTCTATCAAAGGAAGTCCCTCATTTATCGACTTAATCGCCGAGGCCTATGGCGAGCGGGTCATTAGTTAATAGCGCTATTAGGTTTAACAAACCTCACACCGTGCCAGTCGGACGGGCGTGTACTAATGGACTATGGGCAAAGGGTCAATGCTGATAGACATTGACTTAGGGCACCTCTTACATTTTCGTAGCAGTCGATACGCGTGGTCTTGTAACACATGGGAAGCCCCCACTAATCATCGCACACATGCCTGGATTGGCCGCGATACGGATTAATACGATACTTGGTTTACAAAACGAACATACGATTTACGAAATGAATACTATAACCAAACAACCAACTGTGAACTCGCTCAACTTTGTTGTTGATTCGTTGCTACATGCCTTGCAGGTCATTAGGTACTCATGGAGATTGCACAGGGAGGAACAGTCGTTGTGGGACATGGCAGTGTGTGCCATGCTTTAAACATTACTTTATTTCATTACTTAATACTTGCTATGGGTTTTACAATTATGCTTCCGCTAAACACTTAACTATGCTTTGGTTTTTGAAACACCTTTCATATTGTTTGGGTGAATTATGTTTACTTATATGTTTGTTCAATATGATTGGTGGCTTGATCCTGGTCAGTCACGCCTCCAAGCGGTGATACTCCGCGAGTGGATTTTGGGGGTGTGACAGGTAGTGTATCGTATCCAACCCCGCCGCTCCATCATTCACAATGGCTAGACCCGCGTCAACAACAAGGATGTAGGATCGTTTTCAGACCCAAACGAGTCGTTCAGAAGAGTTTTTCTCAATACAAAAGGCGTAAACAGAAGTATTAAGTTCAATTCAGATAGAATATCACTTTAAACTGTCTCTTGATTGATTTGACAAAGATTTACAGCGAGTAGACACTTCGACAGCACTTCGGCTCTCAACCGGAATGTTCAAGACTGATTCAAACGGAATCAGACAACACATATATATAGGCAAGTAATTCCTCTTGAAACTGCCTCAAGCGAAATCACATTCAAGCGGAATCACTAATTCCTTTTGAACTTGACATGATGATTTCAAGCGGAATTACCATTCTAATTCCGTTTGAAATGACCTTTCACCCTATATTTGACATATTTCTCGCACAACGTGCCCTGGTCTATCTAAATACATACAATACTCGATACAAGACGAAGTCGACAGACGCATGCACCAACAGACTCCCCCTCGAATGTTGACGAGTCTTCAGTGTCGAGTCTTCAACATCTTCAGTCTTTATCAGTATTCTCGACTCTTCTGAAATATCTAACAATGTAAAGCATCCTCAATCTCTGTCTTCTCTTTATCAACATATCTCCCCTTCGGATGTTGATTTAATCTTCAATTCCAGAATCACAATCTAGCTATATCTCACTATCATTCCAAGATATGTAGCTGGCTCTTACAATCTCTTGATCAGATCTCTTGATTCCTTAAGTTCATCAGCATCATCAGTTCCAGGATAGCAATCTGGCCTTCCTGCACAAACTCTACCTCACAATAAATTTCACAATTTTAACATTTAAAAAACGTTTCTGATGACCACTTATGGTGTAACATCTGTGCTTGTAATCATTATGAACAGTTCTATTATCAATAAAACAATGTCATTTGATCTCAATGTTTGTTTGGTTATGTTTTACATTTTTCATGTTTTGACTTTTATCCAATTTCAAACTCTACATCGCTTTCTGGAGAGTTATACGCAAACTGATGCGTAAACGTAATCAGTTTAATGCGAAAAATACTCCGGAACATCAACATATACTTAACATACCTTAAATAACCTTTACATAACTTAGAAATAAGTTTTGAAGGCTTTGGTATGGCAAAAACAAGTTAATTCGCTTACAGGGACTAAACTTGACAAACTGCTAAAGTATGCCAATTTGAACTGTAACAGACATTCCGGAACATGACCATAAGTTAAAAATACCATAAATATCCTTTACATAGCTTAGAAATAGGCTTTGAGGGGTTCGGTATGCTAAAATAAACTTTTGGGTCATTCAAGGACTAAAAGTGTCAAAAACTGCACAAGTTTGCACTTTTGCGCATAACTTACGTTCTGAATACATCCGGACATCCAAAAATTTATGTAAGCATGACTATATTATGCTTTAGTTTTTGGCTTGCCAAAAATCCATTCGTCGCGTCATTTGGATCGTTTTTCGCGCTTATGCGCATTCCGTCGTAATTAAGTGAACATCGCGTTCGTACGACCAAACGAACCAACACCCGGCATATTTTTGAGCATGTTTCATGTCCACAATGTTTAGGAAACATTTTAGGGCCTTAAATTTGGCTTTACGGGCCTTAGAAGTGTCAGAAATGGCCTTAAACACGTGCAAGGACTGAAACTGTCATTCTGCAAACTTATTGTTGATCTGTGCAGGCCAGGCGGCCCGCCTCAGTTTCTGTAAATCCCCACACGGCCGGCGTGGCCCCTTCTGACCAGGTTAAATGTTTCTAACAGCAGATTGCAGCTGTTTGATCCACCACCACACATTCTCATTTGTCTAGTCAGCTGATAAGGATCAACTTTTAGCCACCATAAGGTTCCGACACTTGTACGGTTGCGATTAAAGCACGGTTTCCATGAAACGATCTTAACGGTGGACCAAAAACTATAAATACCCCATCACCCCATTGCTCAAATCACTAGAATTTTGATTTGAGAAACTCTAAGTTGAAACTATTGTTTCATACCTGAGATTTTTGAATCGAAATTAGCATTCGGGGACCCTTCGTAAGTATTCTTTCGTTCTTTTATTGCTTTTCGAGTCTTTCGAGTCTGAAAGTCAAACTTTGTTTGACTTTCTGCGTTGACCAGTTATGGTTAATGCGAAGTTCGTTTGAACTTCGCAACGTGAGTGTAATCACGTTGGTTATAGTCCCTTGGGACTATGCCTACTGATTACCACGTTGTCTAGGGTCGTAGGGTAAGCGATCTAATAAATCGCTTATACCTCGAACCCGACCCATTTGGTCGATCATTAGGATCCGACCAAACACATTAGGTGACCATAGTAGGTAGGGAATAACCTTCCGAGGTTATACCCTATGGTCACATCGTTTGAGTAGTTGTATGATAGGTAGTTTATATGCCTTAGGTAAATTACCAGAATACCCTTTTCATGTATAATTGGTAATTAAGCATATGTAACCTAAACCTTTATCACATAACTGATTATGTAACATGTTTAGGCATATAACACTTGTCATAGGGCTAGTTAGGCGGTCCGAACGCGTTTCACGCGAACGACGTGTTAAAGTAGCATAAGCTACCTAAACGGGTCGTAATGGGTCGTAAACAATTATGTTAGGTTTCAATTAGTATGTAGGCTTTGTTGAACCATATTACACGAGTCTCCATACTCGTTTGGTTTACAAACCCTCATGCTACCAGATCTTCCGATTTAGGTCCGGTTTATTAACATAGTTACCTATATTAGGTGCCGTTTGATTCCGAGATCTATAGCATTGCTTGGTGGTTATCTTAGGACTACTGAACAATCTCAAGTGAGTACATAGACCCCTCTTTTACTGTTTTCCAAACTGTTTTGGGGTGGAACACATGTGCCTACTTGTTACTTTCATGCTTTCCTGTTTTCACATCATATACATGCTATGTTCGTTAGTACATTATAGTACATGATTTCATTACATCTTATGCTAGGTGTGCCCATTGTGTGCATTACTTAGTACATTGTTTTACATTACATTTCATGCTAGGTGTGCCCATTGTGTGCATTACTTAGTACATCGTTTTACATTACATTTCATGCTAGGTGTGCCCATTGTGTGCATTACTTAGTACATCGTTTTACATTACATTTCATGCTAGGTGTGCCCATTGTGTGCATTACTTAGTACATCGTTTTACATTACATTTCATGCTAGGTGTGCCCATTGTGTGCATTACTTAGTACATCGTTTTACATTACATTTCATGCTAGGTGTGCCCATTGTGTGCATTACTTAGTACATCGTTTTACATTACATTTCATGCTAGGTGTGCCCATTGTGTGCATTACTTAGTACATCGTTTTACATTACATTTCACGCTACGTATGTTCATATGATTACATACTTAGTGCATCGTTTTCACATGCTTACATTTTTGGTATGACATTTGGTTTGTTTAACATGGAACAATACATTCATTAATGTTGATCATGCCATTCGTTAGTAGGTAGTGGTACCATAGGAATTGACAACTCCCGTTCCGGACATCCTGGGTATGGGGATGAAAGGAATGACCGAATTCGATATACATAATTAGATAAACCTTTAATTTGTTTAAGGGTTTATCGCCACAGTCTCAAGGCTTGGATGTATGCATTTTAACAATACCGCATAGATGTTTGTATCAGTAAAGCATGCATTTATTACACAAAACATAACTTTGATTTAAACTATGTTTTACTTCAATACCTTGTTTTGTGCATTTTACATATGGTTTAGTTGATATATTTCACTTACCATACATGACATTTTGGTTACACATTACATGATCTACATTGAACATAAACATTTTGACATTGATATACACATTTGGTGGTTTACATTGGACATAGACATTTTGATATGGTTTACACAATAACACTTGACAATTGGTTTGTACATGAACAAGTTACATTGGTGGTTGTTTGGGTAAGTGATTTGAGTAACGATACGTGTGTAATATGATACAAACATGGTGGATACGCCGCTGGTACTTCCTATATATAAGTGTTTGTATAATATTACATAGCGTAACGTTATTTAAATCATTTCAGTATAGACATATTACATTTTATACAAATTACATATTTTTCACACGACATTGATTTACAAAACAATTTATCTTATACAACTCATTTTACATGGTTATTCATTTAACCTTACATTTATTTATACATATCATCTAATCTTATCGTTTTTCAAATGATTTACAAGACAAAGCAAATTACAAGGTTCATGACTAAACATTTTCTCAAATACAAGTCATGAATCCTATTTTCACAAACCTATGTATCTCACAGGCATTTTTATGCTGACGTACCTATTTTCACATGTGTTTTCAGGAGCTTTTCCGTAGGATGTTGATCATGACACTAGGGCGGACCTGTGCCTTAGAGACTAAAAACGAAGATAGACTTGTTTAATTATGTTATAAACTCTTTTGTTTACTGTTCAAGACAATGTAACACTCTTGTTTAATAAATAAGATACAACTTTGAATACCATGGTTATGAAACAATTTATTATGTTACGACACGCCCCGATGTTTCCGCCGCGATTTGTTGTTTTACGCGGTCGGGGTGTGACATATGGATAAGATATTCAAAAAATGATTTTACAATGTTAATCTCTGATGAACCACTTGAAGAAATATCATTTTTCTTTTCAAACACTTTCTCATTTCAAACAGACTCCCCCTTACTGATTATCATCATGTTTAGCACTTGGAATTTTGAAAATTAGCTCTCCAACATCAGTTGTCAAAAATCTTTTGGAATTTTTCAAAAATTTATGCTAAAACACTCTCAAAATCTTTTTGGAATTTTGAATATAAAGACAATACAGTAAAGAAATATTTACATACAATATTTTTGTGAGTTTGCGTAAGAGTATCGTATCAGTTTTTGAGACAAATCACCAACACCGTTAAGCTTTAAACATTTTAAGTTCTAAATGATTCACTTAGATTATCAGTGTACTGATCCACTTAAATTTTCACACAAAGTTCAACTGTTTCGAGATATGAGATTAATGTTTTAGACACTTAAACTTATTCGCGTGTCCCACCTCAGAATATACTCCCGTATCCAGACCCCAATATTCAGTCTTACAAGTGAGTATACCACAGATGATATCTGTAAGGGGTTAAAATGCGAGGGCCGTGAGAGCTCAGGTCAGAACTTCCGTTCAGCAAAGAGATGACGGCTTCGACTTTTGGTGTGTCCCCTTTAGAGGATCTTTTGTTTCAACAGCACATGATTAGCATTTTGCAATGTTTCATTATTTTTTATGCTGGGGGTGGTGCTATATTTCAAGCAAGTAGAAAGTATATACGGGGACTAGGCCATTGCTTCCGCAAAATCAGAAGTCCCGGGATAATACCCCAGATATCACTGAGTATAAAGACCTAGTATCTCAGAAAGAGGGACCTTTCAAACAAGATTTCGAGGGTTACCCATATATCCGAGAATTGTTCCCCACGATATAATTAAGTTTGAAATTTAGGTTTATATCTCGTCACAATCTACTAAATGTACGAAAACCTACTGGCACATCATCAGTGAGATCGTTTATCACATTTGACTTTCCAATTCTTTAGCATGTTGTGATAGTCCACTGATGTACTATCATTTCCTCTTGTTCACAACAAAACTCCTCAAATTTTCAATGTTTTTGTCGTTTTTAAATTTTCAAATGTTTTTGGATTTTCTGAAATTCTTACTCCCCCTAAAATTCAAAATCATTTAAAAAAATTTAAAACAAACTATACAAGGTAAATTGACAACTGATATCGAATCACTTTAAATCGCCATCCACTTAGCATAAACAATTAGAACTCCCCCCTCACAACAAACTATTTTTCCATTGTGATTTCAAAATACTAAAGTTTATTTTAATCAAATGGTTTTTCTGAAAATAAGTTTTGTTGATTTCATAAAACCACTTGTAGGTTAGGGGATCAATTCATCACCTTGTTCTTTCAACCACTTAAAAAAAGTGTAACAGTTTTAAGGTCAACCATCAAATACCACTAGTAGAAAATCAAGTACAATTTAATGTCCCTGATTTACCACTTGTAAGTCGAAATCACTTTCATGAATTTCTCAAGAAAGATGCCGATACCTGCTCCGCTCTTACCAACCTGGGAGCTCTGGCAAGTCATACTTTTTACTCATCATAATATGTTCCATCCCAGTCACAAACCTGAGATGTCACAGTTTTACCTGGTTTCTTCAATTTCTTTTCATAAAATTCTTTCACCCCTTTGACTTTACCATCAACCATTTTACCAAAAATATGGTACACTTTGGAGTTAAAAGCTTTTTCAATATCAAATTCTTTCTTTTCAGAGAAAAATTGATTTGAAATCTCAATTTTACCAACCTTTTGTTTAAAATTTTCAGCCCTCGATGGTGGAAAATTGCCATCATTCATTGGAGGTACTGATGTTTCCAATTTCAATTCAACTTGTGGCTCCTCTGACTTTGTGGAATCAGATTCATCGCCTGAATATTGCTCCTCTGATTTTGACGAATCAGAATCATTGCTAGACCCATCATCAGATTTCTTAACAACCCATTTTTGGTTGTCAAGATTTGCACTTTTCTTGTAAAACCTCTTTGAACATTCACCAATCTCAAATTTTGAATTTTTGAAAAGTTTAGTTCTCTCAATTGGTGGTTTAAACTCAACCATTTTTTCTTTTAGTTTAGAAACTCTCTGTTTGGTTTGAATTGCTTGTGAACATTTCACAACTAAATGTCCAATTCTACCACATTTAAAACAGGTTCGAGTCTCCTTCTTCTTTTGATCAACCATCTTCTCCATTTCTTCTTGCTTCTTCGCAAGGAATTCTTTGTTCGACTGCTTTCTGAACAAATTTTCTTTTTCCTTTTCAGAAGATGTACCTGAAACAAATATCATTTTTGATTTAAAATCTCGAACATATTTTTCATTTTTATAATTTTCTGGTGGAATAAAACCCAGACCCTTCTTTTTGTAATTACCATTATGGTTTGGCCTCTTTTGAAAACCAGAACCAGAATTGTAACCCTTTTTCTTATTTAACCTTTGTTGAAATCTTGAGGTGTAAGGACTTGGTTTTTCAGAAAGATTTACATCTTTTATTTTAGAAATATTAATTTATGTTAGTTTGAAAACCTTTTTTTATCATTTCTGTTTTAACACCTCTTATTGGAAATTCCTCATCAGAATATAATTTGTCGGAATCATTCAATGTATATGCAACTTTGAATGTTTCGTCATTCAAATTAGATTTTGATAGAAGAAATTCTTTATTGTAAACCCGTTTCTCCCTTTTGACTGAAGAACTTGACATGTCGGACTTAGACTTTGACTCTGATTTAGACTCCGACTTTGACTCCTCCATTTCATCGTTATCTAACACATGATCCACCACTTTCTTCATCAATTGAGATTGTTGATCAGTGTCAGACGGTGTAAAAGTAACATCAATATTTTCTGGCAAGTTAACTGAAGACTCCGACTCCCACTGTAAATTTGTTGCCTTTTCGACTCTTTCTGAATGTGGATTTCTCGGAGAATATCCATTTTCAAGCGGGGGTGGACACTTGTTATAACTGACACCTTGTTTCTTACCAGATGTCTTAACTTCAGTATCCTTCTTCTTTTCCTTTTTCTTTTTAGAAGTCTTTTCTTCAGATACTATCTGTTCTTCAGTTACTTCATCATCCTCAAATGCCTTCATGCCTTCAACAGTTGGATAAATCCTGTCAATGACATAAGAAGTACATTAGTAACTTTTTAACAACCTATTTACTCTTTCTGTTTCAATTCTTTGAGTTTCCAGTTTTTGTTCCAAAACAGCACACTTTTCAATATAATTGTTAACAACTTTTTGCTTTGTCATGAAAGCTCCTTGAAGTGTTTTCTCGGCTGTTTCTTGTTCGCTACTTGACTCATTGTACTGATTCATGGCCTTGTTCAGAACATCGTAAGATTCCTTCAACCTGTTCATGTTGTTAATCAATTCGCTGTTTTTCTTTTTCATGATCTCACAAGTTTCACAATTAATAGGAATCTTTCTTGCATCAACTTCTTCATCAACTTTGAACTTTGGAAATTCCTGTACCTTTCTCTTTATCACTGGAACTTCCTCATCATCACTGCTCACAGGTGTTTTAACTTTCTTCTTTTTCTTTTTAGCTTTATCATCATCACTATCACTCTCTTCCATCATTTTCAAGTGTTTCTGCATTCGTTTTGCATAATAATCATTATCATCATCACTATCTTCTTCAATTCGAGCAACAAAAGCTTTTGCTTTTAAAATATCTTTATCCGGACAGTAATCATCCCAACTAAAACCTTCCCAGCTAAACCCTTCAGGTAACTTTTCATCATCTTGATTTATCAGACATGCTTTACCATCAGCTGAAATATATTTATCCCAACTGAAACTACTTGTAGATTTTTTATCATCTTGATTCACCATGCATGCTCTCTTTGATGATTCTTTAATTGCCTTCCTGGCATGTGCAGTTTGTGGCTCTTGTTGATGTGATTGTTGAGCAACTTGATGATAGATGGCTTTCCGGTAATAATCATTGTTGTTGAACGGATTTTGAGCTCCACTTGCTTCATGATTTTTGCACTCCCTCTTGAAGTGTCCTTTTTCCTTGCAACGAAAACAAGTAACTTTAGATTTATCAAATCCTAAAGTAGAAACATTTGCATCATGAAAATCATCTTTTCCCGTAATTTGTTTAAACTTCTCAGCTCTCCTCAAAACACTTGCCAAACACCACTTAATGTCCATTAATTCCATTTCTTCAGCATCAATCTGATCGTAATCCTCTTTTGTAAGCATTGGATTCCCGATCCGACCTGCAACTAAACTACCATATGACTCTAAAATAGTCCCCAACAAAGACATGTGACTTTTTGCAAGTTCTTCAGAATAATCTTGATCATTCTCAAGATTCAATAAAATGTTGCATTGTAACTTTCTGCCATTCTTGGTTGCTGACACATTTGGATCAAATGACGGATATGGCGAAAAACTCGTTTTGCTGTTTGATCCTTTCGAAGAACCTCCCGGTGAACTCTTAGCATTGAAAGTTGTTTCAACCTTTGGTGACATGTTGGTCTTGTCATTAATACCAGCTTTGTAATAAAGACCGATATCTTGTTCACCATCAAAATATTTCATTCTTGAAATCTTTCTTTGTTCCATCTCTTGTGCTTCACTTTTTTCAATGAACTTACTCAACGTTAGATTGTTGAACCCTTTCTTGTTTCTTAGCATCATAAGATATGTTCCCTAAGTCTCATGTGGTAATGCATCAGCCAACTTCTCAATCAATTCTTCATTATCCTTGGTGATGCTTGCTCTCTTCATGTTAACTAACAAATTACAGTATCTTTCAATGATCTGCTTTGTGCTCTCATTTTTCAAACCACGAAATAGATCAAACTCTTTCTTCAAAAGCGATTTTTTGTTCTTTATCATTTCTTGACTTCCAACAAACTTGGATCTTAATGCCTTCCATATTGAATATGCACTTCCAGTATGTTGCAATAAGACCAAAATATCTTCTTTAACAGCTTGTTGCAGTAAACTGATCATCATCTTTTCGTTTTTGTATTTCTTTTTCTCATCCACACTAAGATCTTTGATAGCAATCTCCTCTTCGTCATCATTCGTTGGTCTAACATATTTCGTCTCAATACATTCCCAAGCATCCAAATAATTTGCTTGCACCCAATTTTCAAATCGTTCCTCCCATCCTTTATACTCCTCGATATTCATGAGCTTAGGCGGTTTTTGCATAGTGCCCGTTTCATTTTCCATGTTCAAATTCTGAGTAATAGATACCGGAGTAGTCGGGGTAGTTGCAAATGCGTTATAAAATTCCTCTTCCATGTTTCGGTAACAAATTTCACAATCTGACACTTTCAAACGAAATTAAACTCAAGCGGAATAACCTTTTGGTGCAAAATAACACTTTTCAAACGAAATCAATCACTTTCAAACGAAATCCCTTTGGAGCGGAATACCTTTTCAAATGAAATAGCTAATTCCGTATGAACTAACACCCTTTCAAACGGAATCACTAATTTCGTGTCAAATGTTCAAACGGAATACCAACTTGAAACGGAATAACTAATTCCGTATGAAACAACTCAAACGGAATCAACACTCTGGAGCGGATTTAGCCAATTTCAAACAGAATCAGGATGCTATTTCAAGCGGAATACTGTTGATGTCATCATACTCGAGCTGTTTTTCAAGCGAAATTACAGATTTTACTGATTTTAGATCGAAGTAAGGTCCAAAACTTTCAAGGATTTGTTAAAACACAGTTTCGCACAATATGTGAGAAATTTAGCCGATTTTAACCGTGAAAAGTTGTTAATTTTGAAAAAGAAGGTGTAGAAATCAGAATTTGCAGCTGAATTGGTAAGAACTCTTCCTCCTGAGCTCTGATACCACTTGTAGGATCGTTTTCAGACCCAAATGAGTCATTCAGAAGAATTTTTCTTTATACGAAAGGCGGAAACAGAAGTATTACGTTCAATTCAGCTAGAATATCACTTTAAACTGTCTCTTGATTGATTTGACAAAGATTTACAGCGAGTAGACACTTCGGCAGCACTTCGGCTCTCAACCGGAATTTTCAAGACTGATTCAAACGGAATCAGACAACACATATATATAGGCAAGTAATTCCGCTTGAAACTGCCTCAAGCGAAATCACATTCAAGCCTAATCACTAATTCCGTTTGAACTTGACATGATGATTTCAAGCGGAATTACCATTCTAATTCCGTTTGAAATGACCTTTCACCCTATATTTGTCATATTTCTCGCACAACGTGCCCTGATCTATCTAAATACATACAAGACTCGATACAAGACGAAGTCGACAGACGCATGCACCAACAAAGGAGCATCCCAACAAGGTGGAAGCAGTAGCGGTGCATTCGGCTTTGGAGAATGGAACGAGATGATGTCTTCCATTTTTGGACCGCCGCAACCGCGCTACTATTAGTCAGGTCGTGCTCCTTCTTGTACATTTTATGAATATGTGTTTAGTTTGATATGTTTATAGTTGGGTGGTTGGGTGGTGTTAGCTTGTGATGTTATGTTTTGGGTTGGAAGAGTTGGTGGTGTAATGTTTAAAAGAAGAAAAATATAAAAAATATATATATATATATAAAATTAAAAAAAATACCAAAAAGAAATTTGTGGTTTGAGTGTTGAGCTTTTAGTTGGTGTTAAAGAGTTTAGCGATCAAATCCTCCTAAAACCATACATTGGGGTCAATGTATCCCAAGTGTGGGGATGGGGGGAATTTTTTTTGAAGTTTTTGAAAAAATTTTAAATCAAGCAAAACAATGTGGGAATTTGAACACTTTGGACTAACACCAAATGATGCACCGGCAACCCTTAATACCATTTGTTCTTGGTGAGAGTTGAAGCCATACATGTAAATAAATAATACTTGTGTTTGATGAGAGTGGCAACGGGTGGGGGTGCATTAGAACTTGTGCCTTGATACGGTTTGAGTCCTTAGTTGGATATGAATGCGAACAGGATAAGGGCATTTAGGTAGCCTCGTCTTTAGTGTGTGTGAGTGTGGGATTTGGGGGGTTGGACCTCATAAATTATATATATGAGCATGGTTGTCAGAGGGGCGGGGGTTTGGACATTTAGTTGCCATTTTGTGCCTAAAGCTTATCATTTGTTACCCCCTTAGCTAGTTACCTAAATATTTACTCAATTTGACCCGGTCTTATAGTGTTAGTGGTTGTTTTAGTAGTATGTATATATTTAATGTTATGTTGAATGTTTGCTTTGTTGAAAAAAAATCAGAAAAAGAAAAAAAAATGGAAAAAGGCAATGAAAAATGAAAAAAAGTGATGTTGAGTTATTTTGTATATAGTAGTTAAGTTTGGTAGTTGTTGGTTTATTTTATTGTGTAATAAAAGACCGGGTTAGGTTTTCACTACTACATATATATATTCCATTTCCTGCCTGTACACCTAGCCATGTTACAACCTTAAAGCCCCTTTGATTTGCATTCATGTTTGGCACTTGTTAGGAGAAAGATCGATTTAGGTACAAGCCTATAGTTGTGCAACCGCCCGTTTGCCTTTGTGTGTCTAGCACATAGTTGCTAGTAATTACTTGTTGCCGAGAGGAGAGACATAGCGAGGGGTGCGTTATTTTGGGTGTTAAGAAGGGGTTATTAAAAGGACTACATGTTTATGCTTGGTTTATGTGATCGCTTGTTTTGAAAAATGGTTTTGATGAGTTGCTTGGGACAAGCAACGGTTAAGTGTGGGGATGTGACGGGTGGTCCATAGGACAACCCTTAACGATGTTAAAAGACAAATTTATCCTTCACTTAATCGCGTAATTATCTTGAATTAGATGACTACAGTTGCTTTTGTTTCAGGTACAGTTCGGGAGCTAAAAATGGATAAAACGCTGTTTTGGACGGATTGGAGTGAAACAGGTCGTGTATGGAAGGAAAGAAGAAACAAAACCCAAGCCTCAGGGCTCCACCGTAATTTACGGTGGCCACCGTAAATTACGGTGGCCCTGAAACCCATGTTCTTCCACCGTACTTCAGAAGAATCCCACCGTAACAAACTGATGTCCACCGTAATTTACGGTGGAGACCGTAAATTACGGTGGAGGCGACCGATAGATTCGTAACTGCTTCATTAAAATGGTTTTTGATGTGTCTTGTCACATATCTCATCATTGGACGTTTTCTCTGAACATTGGGGCGATTTTGGCTGATTTTTGTTGGTTCCAAACAATTCTAAACATTCGGTTTTAGTTTTTGATTATCGTAGTGTATGAGTAATTGATTGTAGTTTGTTAATTGGTATTGCAATTCTAGTCTAAATCGTACGTTCTTGGTGCCGTTGGCAATCGAGATATCACAGGAAGGGTTAGGGTTGGATATTGATTGATTGGTCATCGGGAAATAACCTCGCATTCATATAATCCAAGTACTTTGTTCCCTTTTATCACAACGATTGTTTATACACGAGTTATGTCTATGTAACTCTTTCTAGTTGGAATTTCACACAAGTGTTAAAAGAAACTGAATCCTAAGATGGTCATTGTTCTCATAATCTGAATTAAAAATCCAATCTTGATTAGTAAGTAATTGATAATTTAGTTTTCTAAAACAAACAATCTAAATCATTGATCTTTAATTTTTGTAAATTAGGTTAATTGTAGTTTAATTGCAAAGCTATAAAATCAACACATTTCCACATACTCCCTGAGTTCGATACCCATTTACCACTATCTATTAGTTGTTATTTGGATTAAATTTGCGTGTACTACGACAGCACGTCACATACTTGGTAGAATTTTCGGGATATAAACATAAAATCACAACTTGCTTATTTCGTGGAGAACATCTCTCTGATATATAGGTAACCCCTGAAATCTTGCTTGAAAGATTTTCTGTTTCTGACATACTAGGTCTATGTGCTTGATGATATCTGGGGTATTATACCAGGACTTCTGATTTTGCGGAAGCAATAGCCTAGTCCTCGTATAATACTCTGCATTGCTTTAATCTTTAAAGCCTCCCCTCAGCATAAAAAATGATAAACATTTCAAAATGCTAATCATGTGCTGTTGAAAAAAAGATCCCCAAACGGGACACACCGAAAGTCGAGCCATCATCTCTTTCTCTGAACGGAAGTTCTAACCTGAGCTCTCATGACCTCGCCTACCCTTTACAGATATCATTATTGTACGTTCACCTGTAATATTGAATATAGAAGTCTGGATACGAGAGTATATTCTGAGGTGGGACACGCGTATAAGTTAAGAACTTAAAACACCTAAATCGTATCCTGAATAGTTGAAATTTGTGTGAAAAATTAAAAGGATCAGTATATCGGCAATCTAAGTGAATAGTTTAATACTTAGTGTGTAATTAAGCTCAACGGTACTTGTAACTTGTCGGTAGCTGATATGATCCTCTAACACGCTCACCAAAAAATATGTTTGTAAATAGTTTACTTTACGGCATTTCAATTCATTTTAGCATAAAAACCCAAAAAGATTTTAGTGTGTTTCAGAAAAAACTTTCTTAAAATCCAAAAAGATTTTATACTCTACTTTAGTTTCTCAACAAACCAAGGTGGAAAGCAGATCTTCAGAATCTAAGAAGTGAAGTGAAGCAGAAAGTTTCTGGACTGGAGAACAGGGTTGGGAGCTAATCTTGAAAAGATTGAAAATTTCAAAAGTTAAAACAAGTTCATTAAGTTGTAACTTGTAAAAATTTCAGAAAAAGTGTTTGAAAATTTTTTGAACAAAATGTCAGTTGTTTCGTGTCGGGTCAACCAGGGTCATTAACTTGGACTTGGTAGACAAATTAAGTGCCTAGGGTCATTAAGTTGGACCTAGATACTTAGGTGGATTTATAAAACTGGCCAAACTTGTTAAAAAGTCAAAAAAATTAAAACGTCAAAACATCAAAATGTCAAAAGGGTGTTTAGATCGGATGACAATCCGATCGGATGGCAATCCGATCGGATGGCAATCCGATCGGATGGCCATCCGAGAGGTGGTCATTATGTATAAATAGAGGTCAATGGTAATCAGTCAAACTTTTCCGAACGAACGACCTCTCGATCCACTGTCAAACTCTCTAAACCATTCTTGATTTTTCACATTCTTTCTTTCCAAGATTCATTGGATTGTTGGCTTGCTCAACCTTCGCAATGGGAAAGGTAAGATTTCTAACTTTCACTGTTAAATTTTGAAGTTTTTGATGCTTGAAAGTGATGTCGGCGACTGTTCTTGAAGATTCTTAGATCTAGGCTTTGTTGTCGATTTTTGATAGAATCCAAACATAGGGTTTTGTAGATCGGCCTTAGATCTATAGGTTTACCGTCTCAATTTGTACAAAAACATGTTAGATTTGATGATTTGATGTTTGAAGGGTGTCGGCAGTCGGTCCACTTAAAGTCAAATTAAACCCAAACTAGGCTATTTTAGAAAAATCTGAACATAGGGTTTTGTGAATCGACAAAAAATCTACGTGAAAATATGTTCAATTTTGGAAAATTGTTAGAAAATTTTTTGATGTTCTTGAGATATTCAAATTGTTCTTCATGTCAGTTGATCGAATGGCAGTTCGATCGGATGTCAATTCGATCGGATGGCCATCCGATCCAATGCATATCATTTGTGTTTGAATATTTTCTAATTATTGACTTGTTATACATGCTTGAGTGTTTCATGCCTTATCTATTATCAGTTGGTTTGGATAGAATGGCAATCCGATCGGATGTCAATCCGATCGAAGTGCCATCCTATCCAAAGCACTCACTAAAATGTTTGACTGATTCTTATACTCATCTGTTTTTCATTATCGAATGGTAATCCGATCGGAGGGCCATCCGATCCAAAACACATTATAACATGCATGTTCATCATTGTGCTTACATGTCATTGATCGAATGGCAATCCGATCGGATGGCAATCCGATCGGATGACAATCCGATCGGATGGCCATCCGATCCAAATGCACATGTTGTTTAATGAGATCTTTATTTGTGATGTCTCATCCGATCGGATGACCATCCGATCGGATGGCCATCCGATCCATCAGTACTACACAGAGTGATATAGTGATTCCAGAGTTAGAAAATTTTTGAGTTTCAAAATTTTTGTCACTTTTCACTTTTTGTCTCGAACTTTGTCTAAACTCTAATGTTGATCATTCCTGCAAACAAGAGCATCAGATTGGCATAAGGCTCACAACATTTGCTGCATTTTGAATGAAAATTATGAAAATATGGAGCCATTCAAAGATATGGAGAAGTTTTTAAGAGAGAGTAGAATAGCCAAGGCGTTGACTGATAGGACGAAAGTGTATGAGTCACATGTTAGAATGTTTTGGAAGTCGGTGAGGTATGATGAGAGTGAAAAGATGATATATTCAGCGGTTTAAAAGAAAGATGAAAATGATAAAGATATAGACATCGAAATTAAGTTTAATGTGGGAGATGTGAGAAGAGTTTTGGACTTAGGAGACAGTGATGAGGACCCTACTATTGTTCCTGAAAGATTATGCAAGGGTTTATGGTTTAGAATGGATTTTACAGGACATGTAAATGGCAAATACCTCAAGTCTAGGTTTAGCCGACCATATAAGTTTCTAGTTCATTGTGTCTTGCATGCTCTATCACACCGAAAGGGAGCTTACGACGAGCCGTCAGATTATATCATGAATATTATTACTTGTTTGGTGCTCAACATGCCTTACAATATTTCACAAGTATTATTTGATCACATGGTAGACAATGTCAAGGGGGAGAAGTATATTATGTATCTAAGGTTCATACAAATGTTGATAGATGATCAAGTGAGAGACCTTCCAAAGGATCCTGCCGATGAATTAGATCTACAACACATGAAAAGCGAGACCTTGAGCATATTAAGTCAATATAAAGGTCTGAAGAAAGATGAACCAGAGCCAAGGGCTAAGAGAATGATATGTAAGATTGAAAAACCAGACTATGTAGCTCCTGAAGATGATGCTTGGAGGCATGAGAATAACAACTCAGAGGATGAAACAGATAGACTAAGGGACATGCATGAAAAGAAATTGAGATACTGGTTCGTAAAGGATGGAAAAAGGAAGAGAACTCCTAAGGTTTCTCCTGCAGTGGTTGATCCTAAAAAGACTACACCGAAGATTGTTGTTACGGGTATAGTTGAAAGGGGGAGTTACTATAAAAGTTAGAATATTTAATGTTACATCTTACTAATGAAAGTTTAATGCTTGTTTTGCAGGGCCTTCAAAGAAGAAATCTCCACCAAGGCTTGTTGATGAAACAGTGATCCCTCCAGCGGATGTTATTCAAGGAGGTGTTGATTTGTTAAAAGATACACTTGAAAGTTTCTTAAAGAAGAACGAGGAAGCTGAAGCTGCTAAAGCTGCAAAGATTCAAGGCTCAAGTGTTGAAGAAGTTGCTGAATCTTCTACTAAGCATGTTCAAGCAGAAAGTGTCAAAGAAAAGGATGTTGAAGGCGTTGTTCATACAGATTTAAGTGATGCTGATGATGAATCAATTGATATAGAGCCAGAGATTGACATGTCAAAGATCAGTGTTGGAAAAGTTACTTTGAAAAAGAAGCCTCAAAAGAAGAGAAAGGGTTCAGATGATGAAGATGAAACATATATTCCTACATCTCAAGCAGAGAAAAAGAAAGTCATTAAGAAGCGCAAAGCTGTTCAAATAGGAGTAATTCCAAGAAGCGTCAGAGCTAGAAAAGGGTCAGCTTCAATGCCTGAAATGCAAAGTGGAAAAGGTCCAGTAGTTGAAGCTCCATAGGTTCAAACTGAAAGTATTCCTGAAGCTGAGGTTCAAAGTGTTGAAAAACCTATTCAAGAGAAAGAGAAAGCTCCTGAGAGTCCAGAATATGTGAGAATAGAGAAGAAAGCTGGTGATGATGATGAAGTTGTAATTACAGGTCAAAGAATATCTACACCACCACCACCAGAAAATCCAACAATTCATATTCCAGATGATGCAGAGATGACAAAGCCAAAGAAAACTACTCCTCCTGGTTTATTTGAAGGTTTTCCAAATGTTCGTGGAGAATTCACTGATAATATTCTTCCTGATGAAGACTATGATATGTTTCATGATGCAACGATCAAGGATCTAACAAAGAAAGTTAGTCTTCTGGAGAAAGAAAAAGCGAAAGCTGAAGCTGAGTGTGACGAGTTGAAAAAGCAAGTTGAAAAGACTGTTGAAGTAAATGAAGAAATGAAGTCTGTTGTGAATGATCATGCAGAAAGGATAGACACTTTGGTTGAAGACCTGGATAATAATGCAAAGTTATTTGAGCAACTCACTGCAGAGCTTTCTGAAGCGAATGCAAGGTACGAAAACATGAATGAAACAAATCAAACACTGCATCAAATGTTAGATGATCTTCATGAAGCATCTTCAAATGAAATCAAAGTGTTAAAGCTGGAGATTGAAGCTCTAAGGGCTAATAAGGCTGTGAAAGATGAGCAGCTTAACATGTTATACACTGTGATGGAACATCAGCTTGGTATTAACGTTCAAGTTGTATACAACAACTTGGAGATTCAAAGGGTTTGAAGAAAGAAGAGCTCGGAGGGAGAAAGAGTTGGCTGACGCAGCAACTCAGAAAAAGAAAGCTTTGATTGTTGAAACTCAAGAGGCTGGAGGTTCTTCAAGTCAGCCTGCAAGTAATGATGTTGAGATGGTTGATGCTGAAGTGAATGTTGAAGTAGAACACATGGAAGTTGATCAAGATTCAAGCTTTGTTCTTATTGGTGAAGCTCTCTCTCGTCGCTACAACTTGAGTGATGTTATTCGAATGGTGAAAGTTGAACAGAGGAAAGGGAAGGTGAGAGCAGCTGATGTAAAGCTTCTTTGTTGGAAAGAAGAGGAAGAGGAAGAAGATGAAGAATTGAAAGACATTCTTGATGCAGTTGATAATTACGATCCTTCATGGGATGACTTCAAAGATGATGATGATGATCAAGGGTCAACGGGGTTGTTGATTGTGAAGCCATCAGTCCAACAATGGATGATTTTCTAAATGACGAGATCAATGAACAACAGGAGGATCAGCATCAAGAGTCTTCTTCTTCTGGAAAGCAACATACTGATCAGGTATTCCTCACACAACCCACTGTTATTTACTTGAATGCTCCATTTGAGGGGGAGATAGAGTTACCAAGGACCAGGGATGAAATGTTAGAAGAACTGGGTTTAGATGATGAAAATCTTAAGTTTGATATGGAGGATGAAATTTCTTCATCACCAGAGAAAGATTATGAGTTTAAGCTTGCAAATGAAGCTGATAACTTTGATCATGTTGAGATTGAAGAAGGGTCTGACACATCTGAAGAAGATATACCCTATCACTACTCTGGGGTTGATGAAACTTTCCCTACGTTTGCTGAGATGTTTAAAAGCCAAAATGAAGATGAATTACGAAGGAAAGTGGTTGAAAAGATAGCTACAGAGGGTATTCCTGAAACTGTTCCAAAAGAAACTTTCTTAGAAGGAAGAAAGAACTGGTTTAAGGTCATGCCAAAGGAAAGGAAGTTCAAAAGGCCACTGCAGTACTTCACAGATCATCCAGATAAATATCTGGGTTGTAGGATCGTTTTCAGACCCGAACGAGTCGATCAGAAGAGTTTATGCTCAATTCGAAAGGCGGAAACTGTCGTATCAAGTTCAATTCAACTAGAATACACTTTAACTGTCGATTTGATTGATATGATAACAATTTACAATGAGACGACACTTCGGCAGCACTTCGTTACACTGACCGGAAAGTTACAAATGAAATGGCACATGGGGTATATATAGGTGTGTTAATTTCGTTTGAAACAGTCTCAAACAAAATTAAACAACTTGATTTCGTTTGAAGCTGTCTCAAACGAAATTAGCAATCTTAATTTCGTTTGAAATGGTCATGTACCATTTCAATCAAAATTACCTTTATACACTTTCTCGTTTTTCGTGCCCTGATCTTTCTATACAACACAAGACTCGATACAAGACAAAGTCGACAGACGCATGCACCAACAGACTCCCCCTCGAATGTTGACGAGTCTTAAAGTGTCGAGTCTTCGCATCTTCAATCTTTATCAGTCTGATTACTCTCTTTCTTCATCAGCACCAACATACTCTCCTCGAACAAATATTCTTTACTCAGATTAGAAACAGAATCGTGACCTGGCTTTGTGCTCTTTCTTCAGGTTCAGGATCAAAACCTGGCTCAAGCTGCACATTCTTAACCCAGAAATAAATTTCACAAATTTAACATTTTACAACTTTATCTATCCAGACACCTCTTCAAATTTATCCAGAATGATATAACAATGTTAATAACTGATGAACCACTTGAAAGAAAAATATTCAAACTTTTTCAGATTAAACACACACTCCCTCACCACATGCTCATCATGTTTAGCACTTGGAATTTTGAAAATTAGCTTTCCAACATCAGTTGTCGAAAATCTTTTTGGAATTTTTGAACATTTATGCTAAAACACATTTAAAATCTTTTTTGGAATTTATGAAACTAAATGAAATGCAATAACAAACTATTTACAGACAATATTTTTGTGAGTTTGTGTAAGAGGATCATATCAGTTTATGAGACAAATCACCAACACCGTTAAGCTTTAAACATTTTAAGTTCTAAACGATTCACTTAGATTGTCAGTATACTAATCCACTTTAAATTTTCACACAAAGTTCAACTGTTTCGAGATACGGATTTAGTGTTTTAGAGACTTAAACTTAATCGCGTGTCCCACCTCAGAATATACTCCCGTATCTAGATTCCAATATTCAGTCTTACAGGTGAGTATACCTAGATGATATCTGTAAGGGGTTATATTGCGAAGACCGTGAGAGCTCAGGTCAGAACTTCCGTTCAGCAGAGAGATGACGGCTTCGACTTTTGGTGGGTCCCCTTTAGAGGATCTTTTTTACAACAGCACATGATTAGCATTTTTCAATGATTCATCATTTTTTATGCTGAGGGCAGGCTATATTTCAAGCAGCGTAAAGTATTCTCCGGGGACTAGGCCATTGCTTCCGCATTATCAGAAGTCCCGGGATAATACCCCAGATATCACTAAGTATAAAGACCTAGTATCTCAGAAAGAGGGGTCCTTCAAACAAGATTTCTGGGGTTACCCATATATCCGAGAGATGTTCCCCACGATATAAGCAAGTTTGAATTTAGGTTTATATCTCGTCACAATCTACTAAATGTGCAAAAACCTACTGGCACATCATCAGTGAGACCGTTTATCACATTTTTACTTTCCATATCTTTAGCATGCTGTGACAGTCCACTGATGTACTATCATTTCCTCTTTTATACAACAAAACTCGATTTTGGATTTTATCATGTTTTTGCCTTTTTCAAATGTTTTTGGATTTTCTGAAATTTTTACTCCCCCTAAAATGCAAACACATTTTAGGAAATTTGAAAACAAACTATACAAGAAAAGTGACAACTGATATCAAATCACTTCAAATCGCCATCCACTTGGCATAAACAATCAGAACTCCCCCTCATAACAAACTATTTTCCCATTGTGATTTCAAAACACTTGAGTTTGTTTTATTCAAATGGTTTTTCCGAAAAATAAGTTTTGTTGATTTACAAAAACCACATGTAGGTTAGGGGTTCATCATATTGTTTTCCAAACAATCACTTGTAAGTATGGTCAAATCAAGTTCAACTTAATGACCCTGATTTACCACTTGCAGTTGAAAATTTCTTCAACCACATGTAGAATCATTCATCAACCACTTGAAAAATATAACAGTTTAAGAAAATACCACCTGTATCTTTACCAACTGTATCACTTGTAAGATTATCAACCAAGAAAGATGCTGATTCCTGCTCCACGCTTACAAACCTGGGAGCTCCGGCAAGTCCGGATGTTTACTTGTGAAAAACAGACATCCAAGCTTCACCAAACTTTGATGTTTCCTCCTCAACTTCACTTGGGTAAAATGTTGCTTTCTTTGTTTCATAGAAATCCTTTACCCCTTTCACCTACCCTCAACCATTTTTCCAAAAATCTTTTTCACATTTCCATTAAACACTTTCTCAACATCAAATTCATTCTTTTCAGAATAAAATTGATTTGAGATCTCAACTTTTCCAACTTTTGATTTAAAATTCTCAGCCCTCAATGGTGGAAAATGAACATCATCCAAAGGCGGAACTGAGTTTTCACCATTTTTAACAACATGTGGCTCCTCTGATTTTGTGGAATCAGATTCATCGCCAGATTTTACCTCAGATTTTCTAACAACCCATTTTTGTTTGTCAGGATTCACACTTCTCCTGTAAAATCTCTTTGAACACTCACCAACTTCATATGTTGAATTTTTAAAAATTTTGAATTTTTCAGTTGGAGGTTCAGTTTTATCAACAATTTCTTTAAGTTTTTCTGAGACTCCCTGTTTCGTCTTTATAGTCTGAGGAGAGTTCCATGCAATGTGACCAGCTTCATTGCATTTGTAACAGGTTCTTGTCTCTTTTTTCTGATAAGTTTCAAACTTTTTCTTTTCAACAAGAAACTCATGGTTTGATTGTCTCCAGAAAGGTTTCTTCTGTTCTTCCTCAGCACTTCCTCCTGAAACAAATTTTGTGTTTGTTTTAGAAATTTTATCATGTTTATAATTTTCAGGTGGAATAAAACCAAGACCTTTCTTTTTGAAATTACCGTTATGGTTTGGTTTCTTTTGAAAACCAGAACCAGAACTGTAACATTTTTTCTTGTTTGAACATTGTTGAACTCTTGAAGTGTATTTTTTAGGGTTTTCAGTAAGATTTACATCTTTTATTTCAGAAATATTAATTTCTGTTAGTTTGAAAACCTTTTTGATCATTTTAGTTTTGACACTTCTTATAGGAAATTCTTTATCAGAATATAATTTGTCAGAATCAATCAATATATATGCCACTTTGATTGATTCGTCATTCAAATTAGATTTTGATAAAAGAAATTCTTTATTGTAAACCCGTTTAACCGATGTCTTTGAACTGTTGACCAATAAATTCGAACTTTTAACAGACGAACTTGAACACCCAGACTCTGACTTTGACTCAGACTTTAACTCCGACTCCTCTTCTGTATCCAACACCTAATCGACCATCTTTTTTATTAACTCGGACTCATGATCAATGTCAGACGATGTAAAAACGACGTCAATGTTTTCTGGTAATTCATCGGTTATATCGGACTTTATCTTTATATTGACTGCTTTTTCGACTTGCTCCTCATTTGGTTTTCTAGGAGAATACCCTTCCCAAATTGGAGGCGGACACTTGTTATAACTAGCACTCTGTTTCTTACCAGTATCCTTCTTCTTTTGCTTCTCATCATTTTGAAAAGCTTCAAAACCTGCAACAGTTGGATAAATTCGATCAATTGGATAATCAGAACTAGAATAGCTTTGTAATAACCGTCTGATTCTCTCATTTTCAATCTTTTCATTTTCCAACTCCCGCTGCAACTTTGCACATTCCTCAATGTAATGATTAATCGCCTTCTGCTTTGTCATCATCACAGCATTCATCATAGTCAATGCGTCTTCTCTCTCAGAATTTGTCTTTTGAAGCCCAGTTACTGTTCTATTCAAAACGTCATACGACTCTTTCACATAATTGAGATTGAACAATAATTGTTCTTTCAACTTTTCTTGTTCATCCAGTTTCTCATCTTTTTCTGCACATTGCTTGCAAGATTCTAAACACTTTAAGCAAGGCTTGATGACTTCCACAATCTTTTCAACTTCGATGACCTTTTCAACCTCAATCACTGGTTCAGCTTCAATCACCTTCTCAGCTTTAACTTCTTCATTTTGAACAGTTTCTTCATTTTTATCAACACTTTCACACTTCATTTTCTTTTGTTCTTTTGCTGCTTGTCTCTCCTTCAGCTTCTCCAAACGATCTGCAAAATAAAATTGAAAACTTTCAGGAGATAGATGAGTTTTTGCAACATTAATATGTCTTTCTTCCTCATCATCACCACTGTCATCAGTTGGTGATTGATCAAAAACTATTGTCTTCTCAGAATTATCATCTGAAGAAACAGAATCAGATGATGTTTGATCAAGAATAGTTGCTTCTTCTGAACTTTCATCGGATGAAACAAATTTTTCTTCTGGATTCTTCTCATGAACACCAATCGCTTTCATCCATTCTGTAAACAAATCAGGCTCTTGAACTCTTTTAGCAATGAAAGCTTTAAACTCCCCATTCTCATCAACAAACTTATCCCAGCTAAATCCTGGAGCCATTTTCTCATCATCTTGATCAATGATTCCATAATAAGCTTTCTTGTTTGCATCTTCGATCATTTTCCCATGAGCAGTTTATGAATCTTTTTGTTGATACGGTTGATGAGCAACCTGCTGATATATGGCCTTCCGATAGTAATCATCTTTTCCAAAAGGATTCTTTGCTCCACTGGCTTCCTGATTTTTGCATTCTCTTTTGAAATGACCTTTTTCCCTGCATCGAAAACAAGTAACTTTAGATTTATCAAAACCCAAAGTAGAAACATGTGCATCCAAGAAATCATTTCTTCCTGTAATCATTTTGAACTTTTCAGCTCTTCTCAAGACACTAGCTAGACACCATTTGATGTCCATGAGGTCTATTTCTTCAGCGTCTATCTGATCGTAATCCTCTTTCGTCAGCATAGGATTTCCGATCCTCCCTGCAACCAAACCTTCATATGATTGTAGCACAGTTGCAAGTAACGCCATGTGATCTTTTGCAATTTCTTCAGAAAAACTTTGACCATATGGAAGATTCAATGCAATGTTGCACTGTATCACACAACCATTTCCACTTTTTGAACTTTGAGAATGAAAGCTTGAAGTTGAACTCTTTGGATTAACATTCGGATATGAAGAGAATCCACTGCTACTGTTTGCATTTTGATCAACATTTCCAGATGAGTTTCCAGCACTAAAAGCGGTTTGAATCTTCGGACTCATTTCAACCTCTTGAACACTGCCTTTGTAATACATTTTCACATCTTGTTGACCACGTGGATTATTCATCCTCGCAATCTTTTGCTGTTCAAGATCTTGACCCTCAATCTTCTCGATGAACTGAGAAATCGTTAAACCATCATATTCTCCAGTATTTTTTAATATCATCAAAAATGTACCCCATTCTTTTTGAGGTAAAGCATCAGCTAATTTGTCGATCCATTCCTCTCGTTCTTTTGTTATGCTTAACAATGACATAGAACGCACTAAATGGCAATATCTTTCAATCAATTTCTTTGTATCTTCCCCTGGCAGACTTGTGAATAGATCAAATTCTTTCTTAAGCAATGCCTTTTTACTTTTGATCATCTTCTCACTTCCCTCAAATTTGATTTTAAGAGCATCCCAAATTGATTTTGAAGTTTTGTCATGTTGAAGTAATACAAAGATGTCTTCTTTAATAGCTTGCTGAAGTAGACTAATCATCATCTTTTCAGCTCTGTACATATCTCGTTCTTTATCAGTGAATTCAGAAATTTCTTTCTCAACCTGCAGATCAGTACGTGGTAGTACATATTTTTTCAAAATACACACCCAAGATCTCAAATGATTAGCTTGAACCCAGTTTTCAAACCGATCTTGCCAACCGTAATACTCCTCAATGCTCATTAGCTTCGGAGGTTTTTGCGTAGTTCCAGTTTCATTTTCCAAGTTCATGTTTTGAGCAATGGTAGCTGGAGTAGTTGGAGATGTGGCAAATGTGTTATAGAACTCTTCACTCATGATTCGGTAAACTTTTTCACAAAACTGTTATGTTCAAACGATATTACACTCTCAAACGAAATCCCTTCCCAAACGAAATCACAACCTTCAAACAGACTCAAACACTTTCAAAACAATATACCTAATTTCGTTTGAAATAACAACTTTTCAAACGGAATTACTGATTCTGTATGAGCGTTCAAACGAAATTACAATTTGAAACGGGATTGTCACTTTCAAACGAGATACTCAAATGAAATTACTGCCTTCAAACGAAATCACCCAACAATTCAAACGAGATACTGATTTCAAACGAAATCAACAGGTAAACTCAAACGAAATCAGGAACAATGTGCAATCTCAAACGAAATCAACCAGCAAATTCAAACGGAATCAGGATGATGTCATCATTTCGGTCCAAAAATTGTCTAATTAATCAAGTTTTAAGCTGATTTTAGTTCTGAAACTCTCAAGGGTTTGTTAAAACACAGTTACACACACATTGTGAGAAAATTATCCGATTTTAACCATGAAAACTTGTTTAATTTTGAAAAGAAGGTGTAGAAAACAGAATTTTCAGCTGAATTGGTATGAACTCTTCCTCCTGAGCTCTGATACCACTTGTAGGATCGTTTTCAGACCCGAACGAGTCGATCAGAAGAGTTTATGCTCAATACGAAAGGCAGAAACAGTCGTATCAAGTTCAATTCAACTAGAATATACTTTAACTGTTGATTTGATTGATATGATAACAATTTACAATGAGACGACACTTCGGCAGCACTTCGGCACACTGACCGGAAAGTTACAAATGAAATGGCACATGGGGTATATATAGGTGTGTTAATTTCATTTGAAACAGTCTCAACCGAAATTAAACAACTTGATTTCGTTTGAAGCTGTCTCAAACGAAATTAGCAATCTTGATTTCATTTGAAATGGTCATGTACCATTTCAAGCGAAATTACCTTTATACACTTTCTCGTTTTTCGTGCCCTGATCTTTCTATACAACACAAGAGTCGATACAAGACGAAGTCGACAGACGCATGCACCAACATGGGTGATATTCTTTTGTGGGGTTATCTTAAAGATCTGCAATTATATGCAATAAGAAGAGAGCATGGTGTTCAGTATTTCGAGTTCTTGTCAGACATCAAGACACTCCCTTGGTGGGATGTTGAGGAGTTGGTGCATACCAAGAACATTAAACAGTTCTATTATGGTCTTGATGTGAAAGTTCATGATCAGAAGCTGTGGAAATATATCAAGTGGCAAGCAAAGCATAGATTTCCTGATTGGAAACCACAGTATCCAAAGCAAACTGTCAAAATATTAGACACTGGATAAAAAGATGTTACTTTGAAGATAAAACCGCTGAGATGTCTGAAAAATATGCCACTGCATGCGATGGAACAAGATTTCTATGAAGACTTTGAAGGTTGGATGTATAACCAAAGCACAAAAGAAGCGGTCATTTCATTGTTTGATAAGAAAACTGGAGAATCAAGAAGGATCAGTGTGTTGCATCCTATGTGGCTAGTAAATTGTTCAAAGAAGGATGTTGAGTGTTTGTGCTTCAACAAGATTGTTTATGATGCTCCTGATAAAGCACAAGCCCAACAATACCAAAAGATAGCCAACTTATGCTTCGAAAAGGATATCAACTCTGGGAGGTATTGGCAGTCAAAGTTCAGAGACCTAGAGTTGGAAGAATTCTTGAAGAAAGAGAAGCGCGGCGAAAGATTTAGAGAAATAGCTGAAAGAGCTGCAAAAGTGGGACGAAGAAAGCTTATGAGACCTCCACCAACTGACCAAACACCAATCGAAAAGGAGGAGAACAAGATCCCAAGGTGGGATAGGAAGAGAGATGGTGATCCTGTATATAGAAAGTATTGGAATGAAGTTGGTAGGCCTCTAAGGCGAAAGATGCTTGCTGAGAGTGAAGAGAAAAGAAGACAGAAAGCTAAAGGGGGAGTTTGTTACATCCAAGGGGGAGTCTGTTAGTGCATTATGTCTGCAGCTTCCGTCTGTATAGAGTCTTATGTATTTTGTCCTGTATGTGTGTTTTTGTATATGTATTTTTAATCTAGATAACACAGGGAACGGTACATAAACTGTCAGATGTAATCCGAATGGACGACATTGTGTCATCCGTACGGATGGCAATCCGATCGGGTGACATCCCTCACCTCTTTGTGTTGCCTATAAATAGTGGATTAGGGCCATTAGTCTAGAACCTTTTGCCTGATAGCTGAAGCGAAGCTCTGTCTGATTGTCATCTGGAACTTTTGTATTTTCACAGTTTATCAACGAAATCAGACATGTTAAGCGTTGAGATTGTTGTTGTTGATTCTCAGACATTGTCGAGGGATTCCGTACATCGCCACTGATCGATTCCACCATATTCTTCTACTAGAACAGATCCTGATTGTGGACCTAACAGACATCTTAGAGGTTCTTGGTGAAAAACCTATTAGTAGTCTTAAGCTCATGACGTGTACCCAAGCCCAAAAATACCTACGAAAGAAATATGTGGCCTTCTTGGCACATGTCGTAGAGTTCCGTATTGATCTTGTACCCGGTGCAAATCCTATTGCTAAATCTCCGTATTGTCTTGCACCGTTTGAGATGCAGGAATTTTCTAAACAGCTTCAGGAACTTTCTGACAAGAGATTCATCCGTCCAATCTTTTCACCTTGGGGCGCTAATGTCCTATTTGTGGAAAAGAAAGATGGATCTTTCAGGATGCGTATCGATTATCGTGAGCTCAACAGGCTCACCATCAAGAATCGATATCCCCTACCTCGCATTGATGATCTCTTTGATCAGTTACATGGAGCTACTTGCTTTTCAAAGATTGATCTACATTTTGGATATCATCAGCTTCGTGTACTCGAAGAAGATATTCACAAGACAACTTTTCGTACAAGATATGGTCACTCTGAGTTTACTGTTATGCCCTTTGGTCTAACGAATGCACCTGCTGTTTTCATGGACTTGATGAATAGGGTTTGTAAGCCTTATTTGGACAAGTTCATCATTGTTTTCATTAATGATATTTTGATCTATTCCAAAACACGAGCTGATCATGAACAACATCTCCGTCTTACGATGGAACTCCTAAAGAAAGAACAACTTTTCACCAAATTCTCCAAGTGCGAATTTTGGATTAAGGAAGTTCAATTTTTGGGACACATTGTCAACGAACAAGGTATACATGTAGATCCTGCCAAAATCAGTACGATTAAGGATTGGGATACACCTACTACTCCTACCGAGGTTCGTTCATTTCTTGGTCTCGCTGGTTATTACCGCCGTTTTATTGAAAACTTCTCCAAGATTGTGGTTCCTCTCACAACCTTAACTCAAAAGTATAAACCTTTTGAGTGGGGACCCAAACAGGAAGAAGCTTTTCAGACCTTGAAACAAAAACTCTGTGATGCACCTATCTTATCTTTACCTGAGGGCAACGATGATTTTATCATATACTGTGATGCGTCTAACTTGGGTCTTGGCTGTGTTCTCATGCAAAGAAACAAAGTCATAGCCTATGCATCAAGACAGTTAAAGGTACACGAGACGACTCATGATCTTGAATTAGGCGCGGTAGTTTTTGCTCTCAAAATATGGAGACACTACCTTTATGGTACAAAATATGTAGTGTTCACTGACCATAAAAGTCTCCAGCATATTTTCAATCAGAAGGAACTAAACATGAGGCAACGACGTTGGGTTGAACTTCTAAACGACTACGATTGTGAAATTCGCTACCATCCTGGTAAGGCGAATGTCGTGGCTGATGCATTGAGTCGTAAGGAACGTGTCAAGCTTCATTATGTTCAGGTTCGATCTGATATTCAAACCCGCATTTCTCAGGCTCAACATACTTGTGTTACACAAAACTTGATGGGTAAGGAATTACCATATCATATTAAGCCTGATCTTGAACTAAAGGACAATGGGCTATATTATTTCATGGACCGTTTGTGGGTCCCAAGTCAAGACAATCTCCGCACCTTTTTAATGGATGAAGCTCACAAGTCTCGTTATTCAATTCATCCTGGTGCAGATAAAATGTATAAGGATCTTTGAACCCAGTATTGGTGGTCAGGTATGAAGAAAGACATTGCCTTGTACGTTTCCAAATGCCTTACTTGTCTTAAGATTAAGGCTAAACATCAACATCCCTCTAGATTATTGGAGCAACCAGAGATACCGGTTTGGAAATGGGAAAACATTGCTATGGATCTCATTACCAAGCTGCCACGCACTAATAGAGGTCATGATGCCATTTGGGTAATCGTTGCTTGTCTTACAAAGTCAGCACACTTCTTGCCGATCTGTGAGGATCTATCTGCTGACAAACTTGCTAAAATCTATGTGGATGAGATTGTATCCCGACATGGTGTTCCTTTGAACATTATATCTGACAGAGATGCTTGATTCTTGTCTCACTTTTGGAGAACCATGCAATCTGCCATGGGAACCCGACTTAATTTGAGCACAACTTATCATCCTCAAATGGATGGTCAATCTGAAAGAACAATCCAGACACTATGATGTATGATAAACCGAAATAATGGATGTAATGACATGGGTTTGTTGAAATTGCATGTTAATAGGAATTAGGATGAGTAATTGAGCTTGAAAAGTTGAGATTCTTGGTTAGCCAAGGTTTAATTAAAACTAAAATGGCTAACTAATATAAATGCACACAAGGTGCTTGACGAAACGCCTAAATGAATTTCCAACTTTAATTAATGAACGGAAAATGTCGATGGAAACATGAGGTAGTGTGTTTGGAAAATTTACTTGCCTTAGTAATGGGCTGGGAGGTTCTAATGACATTTGGCTTGTACACTTTAGGCGACGCAAGTGAAACGAGGGGAAGTCAAGCCGGTGCGGACACACGTTTGAAGGGAAAGCTTTAAGGTATGTGGCTTTACGCTTCGTAGTGTTCTTGTCGAATTATGTGTTAAATAGTGTATATTGAATAATAGTACAATACTCATTAAGTTTGGTTGTATGAAAGTGATGGATTTCACTTAAACATCCAAACAGGTCTAAATAATGAAATAATGAAGAATTTGGTTGTTTGAAAGTGGTGGATTTCACTTAAACATCCAAACGGGTCAAAATAATGAAATAATGAAGAGTTTGGTTGTTTGAAAGTGATGGATTTCACCTAAACATCCAAACAGGTCAAAACGAAGTTATAACACATACAAGAATGGGTGCATGAAAAAGGACATCGGTATAAACCCGGTTGTTGGGTTAAATTACGAAGGCAAGCATAAACCGGTAACGAGAACGCAAACTATAAATAGATGGACTCGGGTAATGGGTCATGATTGAAAGATTTGGAATTCTTGAAAAGGATTCGGATTAATTAAAGTTCGGCCATTGAAAGGTCGAACAGGTCAAATTGGTATAAACACAAACCGGGTAACGGATGCATATAACATAGGGGTAATTCCCCGGGATAATGAGGTTTAGTCATGAAATATTGTGGTTCTTGTAAAGATAATATAAATCCATAGGTTTGTTGCTTAAATATGCAAACGGGTCAAAAAGTTAATTATGTAAATGTAGGATTGATAGCGAAAAACATAATTTATAGATCTGGGTTATGGGTTTATAAGTTAATAATGTGGGTAAATGTTTTACGGACTCGTAGGAACAAGTTTCGTGCGAAACGGATAAACGTACCGAAAGATGTGGGATTTTTGGTATAAAAGGGCAATATGGGAAAGAGTTGCAGAGTGGCCCAGCTATAACCTACGGCTGCCAGCCGTAGGCTACGGCAGGCATGTTCTGCCTTGCCAGCACAAGTGTGTCGTAAGCTACGGGTCACATGTCGTAGCCTACAATGGGTCTAGTCCAAATTTGTTGTTTTGTTTATTGTGAGCGCTTGGCGTTTCTAGTTATGTTTTATACATTACATAATCAATGTTTATGAATAATTTCATAATGTAGGTGATTGTTTTGACGTTACGGATGGTTGGTCAAGCATAATGAAAAACCGAATACAATCGAAGATCAATGCTTCCATTTTGTTTAGTTATTTATAAACCGAACAACGTTAATATGTTAAAACGCTTTTAACTCTTGTGAAGTTTTTATCAAATCCAATATTTTTTATTAGGGGTGTTCATCGGTTCGGTTTATAGTTTATTTGGTTTATTTGGTTCGGTTTATTCGGTTTTCAAAATTTTGTACCCCAAACCAAAAACCAAACCAAACCAAATAAGGAATATGAAAACCGATCCAAACCAAACCAAATTCAATTCGGTTTGGTTTCGGTTAGATACCAAATAATCCAAATAAACCAAATCTAACCAAATTGTACTAAGTACTTTTTTTTCCTAATTTATATTTATATTTGTGTTCCAACTTTCAAACATCGCAACTAATTTACACCTAACAATATATGAATACAAGAAAGTTTCATTGCGAAATAAAACAAACACGTCCATAAAGTAGCGGTAGACACAACCACAAAGTTAAAGCTTCAAAACAAAGATCATAGAAACAATAAATAGTTAACAAGTCTAATCGCACAAAATATAAATAATCTTCAAACGTGAGTCTTTCTCCAAGAAAATATAGGTCTTAAGTTCTTTTATTTTAGAAATGAGCGGGTTTGAGTTGGGGTTTTAGATTTACATTTGGTATTTTGAGCTGCATAAAAATACTATTTTGGGCTAATAAATTGTATATGATTTATAAAATATTATTATTTTTATTTAATAATTAATTAAGTTAAATGGTTTATTCGGTTATCCAAATAAACCGAATAAACCAAATAAAATAAAATGTGGATCCATAAACCGAACAAAAAATCATATTCACAATTCGGTTTCGGTTAGAAACCAAACCAAAAACCGAATTCGTTATTCGGATTGGTTTATTTGGTTACGGTTACAGTTCGGTTTACGGTTTTTATTTGGTTACGGTTTTTTCTAAACACCCCTATTTTGTATGGATATGTATTTGTTTTTTTTTTTTTATATATAAATACAAGATTTTAGTAAAATTTTCGTTATGTAAGATAGGGTCTTACAATTTTCAACCGATTCCACTCGGTTTTGACCTTGAGTAACTTGCTTGATAGGATTGTCTTCTTGAGACAAAACAATAGTTTCAATCCCCTTAGATTCTGCCCAAATTTCAGTGTCAAAATTCCAATTTAAACCAATCACAAAAAATAAAGAGTAAAGTGCAATTTTACCCCCCTGGGGTTTAAGCCAATTGGCACTCTGACCCCCTCTAACGAAATAATTGCAATTTTACCCCCCAACGTTGTTGTTATGTCGCAATATTACCCCCTGCCGTCAAATAAGTTAACAGATTTGTTAACTGGAATGTAAAATGACTATAATGCCCTTTCATATTACCCCCTATGTTTTGTTCTACTCTGTAATATTACCCCCTGGTTTATCAAGAACTCAAACAACGATCTCTCTATTGTCTCTCTCTCATCCACCACAATAATCACCACCGGGTACCACCACTGCCACCGCCATTCACCACCACAACCACCACCAACCCCACCGTTTCACAACCCCATAGTTATAACAAGGAATCTCAAATTACTAACCAAATTATCAACTCTTCCACTTAGACTACGAAATGAAGCACAAGATGAACCAAAACAAACTAACAATTTTCATTTCATACTTTCAAAGGAAAATCACTGAGATCTCAACTATCTCCATAACAAACAGACGGAGAAGATATTCTCCGATGACCTCATCAGGTAAACTGCAAATTCATTACAGTCGATTAGTTCATGTAATTGAAACAAATTCATTATATCAGGTTTGATGCGGCTGAATTAGTACTCGCATTGGAATATCTTCACAAATTAGGAATTGTTTACATAAATTTTCATTTCACTGCCTAGTCGCCGTCTGCCACCACCATCATCGTCGCAGCAGAACCCCATCACCATCGTCGCCGCCATGCTCCGCCGCGACCCGCCGCCACGCTCCGCCGCGACCCGCCGCCACTGCGGCTCTGGTTTGATGTCGTCGGTCGTCATCACCAGCTCACTCTTTCTTTCTCTCTGTGTCGTTTCTCCGTCTGGTCGCCGCCATCGCCGCCGTGGTGGCGGCGTTGTTGCTGCTGTTGTTCTCTGCTGTTACTGAGAGTCTCACCGGAGACGAAACCGAGTGGGAGTGGTGTAAGGAGGAGCAGGAGGTGTTGTGGGTGTGCGGTTGCCGGTGAACAGGAGGGCGGAGCTAGATGAAGATGATGAATTCTAGTGTATGGATATTGAATTTTGGGGAAAATTGAATATGGAATATGGATCTGTGAGTTTATTTAGGGAAATATGGAATATGAATCTTGAATTCTGGTGTATGTTGTGAGGTAATTTGAAGATGATGATGGATCTGGGTTATTTGAAGATGATGATGATAATTTGATTTTATAAAAAAAATAATAATAATAATAATAATAATAATAATAAATATGGGGTAAGATTACCAAAATACCCCTACCTATAACAGTCAAATAACTGTTGACTGACGGCAGGGGGTAAAATTGCGACAGAACATCAACGTTGGGGGGTAAAATTGCAATTATTTCAGTAGAGGGGGGTCAGAGTGCCAATTGGCCTAAACCCCAGGGGTAAAATTGCAGTTTACTCAAAAATAAAATTAACTAATTAAGATTTTTATATTGTTAAGGGTAAATTACTTTTTGAGTCCCTGTGTTTTAGTGGTTTTAACCACTTGAGTCCAAAATCAAAATGTTTAATGCCTTGAGTCCCTATAGCCACTTTTCTTAACCATTTGAATCCAAATTTTTAACACTGTAAGAATTATTCTGTTAACTTTTGTTAAATGACCGAATTACCCTTGTACTTAAAAAAACCATTTTATTAAGTTGCAGAGTGGCCCAGCTATAACCTACGGCTGCCAGCCGTAGGCTACGGCAGGCATGTTCTGCCTCGCCAGCACAAGTGTGTCGTAAGCTACGGCTCCCATGTCGTAGCCTACAGCGGGTCTAGTCCAAATTTGTTGTTTTGTTTATTATGAGCGCTTGGCGTTTCTAGTTATGTTTTATACATTACATAATCAATGTTTATGAATAATTTCATAATGTAGGTGATTGTTTTCACGTTACGGATGGTTGGTCAAGCATAATGAAAAACTGAATACAATCGAAGATCAATGCTTCCATTTTGTTTAGTTATTTATAAACCGAAAAACGTTAATATGTTAAAACGTTTTTAACTCTTGTGAAGTTTTTATCAAATCCAATATTTTGTATGGATATGTATTTGTTTTTTTTTTTTGTTTATATAAATACAAGATTTTAGTAAAATTTCCGTTATCTAAGATAGGGTCTTACAATTTTCAACCGATTCCACTCGGTTTTGACCTTGAGTAACTTGCTTGATAGGATTGTCTTCTTGAGACAAAACAATAGTTTCAATCCCCTTAGATTCTGCCCAAATTTTAGTGTCAAAATTCCCATTTAAACCAATCACAAAAAATAAAATTAACTAATTAAGATATTATATTGTTAAGGGTAAATTACTTTTTGAGTCCCTGTGTTTTAGTGTTTTTAACCACTTAAGTCCAAAATCAAAATGTTTAATGCCTTGAGTCCCTATAGCCACTTTTCCTAACCATTTGAGTCTAAATTTTTAACACTGTAAGAATTATTCTGTTAACTTTTGTTAAATGAACAAATTACCCTTGTATTTAAAAAAAAACATTTTATTATTATTTAAGCTATTATTAAGTTAAATATATCAACATATTCCATCACTTTCTTCAGATTTACACTCTCTCTCCTCTGCCTAATCACTTTGTCCCTTTTATCTTTCTCTCTCAAAAAAACAACCACCACCATCACTGTGACATTTGTGTCTTTCAATCATTGTACAATTCGGAACAACTTTTTAGTTAATGAAACATTGTGTTTTATTTCCGGGATTGTATAATTACACATGACAATTTCACGTTTTAGTACTTGTTCGATTTCAAACTCTCAAACTTTTTCTGGAAGTGAAATTTTAAACTGTTACGCAAAACGTAATCAGTTTAACACGACGTACACTCCGGAACAATGACATAAGCAAAACATACCCTAAATACCCTTTACATAACTTAGAAATAAGTTTTGAGGGGTTCTGTATGGCAAAAACATGTTTATTCATGCTCAATGACTATTTGCGACAAACTGCGAAAGTCTATTGATTCTCGTATTTTTTAATATGGAACACGTACGCACATCCAAAAAATTTTGTAATCATAAAAATCTTGTATTTTATTGATAAGAATGCAAAAATATCATTCGTTGTGAAATTTCGGTCGTTTTCGTGTTCGTTAAAGCGTTCGTCGTAATTGAGCGAAAAATGCGACCGTACAACCGAATGAACCGACATCCACGCATTTTTGGGCATAATTCAAGTTACTTATGCCTTAACGCCTTTATGGAACCTAAAACGTGGGTTAAAAGGGGTTAAAAGTGTCAAAACACAACAAAACATGTGCAGGGACCTATTCTGCCAAAATCTAAAACTTTCAGGTGGGGCTAGGTGGGGCGCGACCCCCCTGTTTGGGCAGAAAGTTTGTTTCAGCAGCAGCAGCAGCTGTTTGCAACCATGGTTTTTCCATTCTTGGAGCCCAAGTATGTGTGATCACCAAGCATTTGATCAGATTTTGACACATGTTTTGATCCTCTATGATCCTTGCCACTTCTTAGGACACTTGGTATGATCATAATACGTTCCAATTGCTATAAATAGCAACCATTTCTTCATCATTCCTTGCTCATTTCTTACATTCTTCTCCCATCTTCTTGGAGCTTGCTTCCATCATTTGGAGGCCTCCTCTCTGAGATCTTAGGTGTTCCTTAACACAAGTAAGTTCTCATCCTTAGTCTATTTCATTTCTTTTAGCTTGTTTTGAGCTAAAAGTCAAACAGTTGACTTTCTGTTTGACTTTCCTTTCTGACCATAATTGGTCAAGTCAAAGTTCAATTGAACTTTGCAACATGGTAGTAATCACGAAGGTTATAATCCCTTGCGATTGCACCTTCTGATTACCACGTTTACTAGTCGAAGTGACGAGTCAAAGTTTCGGTCAAAGATACACATTATGTGCATTTTACGACGAAACCGTTTCGGGTATCAAAACACTAAATTTTGATACCAAATTAGTTTTGCAACTTAGTTGTCTAACTCTTCACTTCTAGTTTAGTGTTTATTTAGGATCGTAAGTCGAGCGGTCTTAACCACCGCTTTGACTTTCGAATCCGACCCGTTTGGTCAATCTTAGGATCCAACCAAACATATGTATGTGACCATAGTTGTATAGGGAATAACCTACTGAGGTTATACCTTATGGTCACGTCGTTTGGTTAGTGTTATGATAAGTCGTTCTTATACTCTTTAAAAATGACCAAAATGCCTTTTTTGCGCATAAATCCATTCTAAGCATATGTAACCGATTTTTTGACATATAAATTGATGTTGCAACCTTATAAAACATGTTTTGGCATGTAAGCACTTATCATAAGACTTGGTTGACCATTCGATCATACTTTTACGCAAATGACACGTTAAAATAGCGTAAACTACCTTAACGAGTCATAACGGGTCAAAAGCACTTAGGATTCATTCCAAATTAGAATGTTGAGTTTGTTAAACCATATCATATGAGTTCCAACACTCATTTGGTTTATAAGACTTCATTCTATCTGATTCGCCGATTTATGTCCCGTTACACTAACATAGTATCCGACACATTAGGACACACTTGAGCTTTGTTTCTTCTATTGATCAAGGACTCTTTACAATCCCAAATGAGTACATAGTTCCCCTCTTTTATGCTTTCAATTGTTTTGGGGTGACTCATATGTGCCAAGCTACTTTTCAAGTTTTCAAAAACAAAGTCTATGGTTTATATAAAACATGATGATTCAATAATGTGAACGAACTTGTTGGTGCGTTTCCATAAAACGAATGACATTCATTAGCTTTGGCCGAGCCAACCAGTAGTATGTTATGGTACCATAGGACTGACAATCCCGTTACTAGACTATTCACTGGATTTGGTGGGTAGTTTGGGGAACGACAGAATCTGTTATTTTAACAAACCCTTTGGTGGTTTGTTAGTCGATATAAAGAGACCCTTTGGTGGTCTAGACGATATGGTAAGTGAGTTAGATAACGAGACGAGTGTAATGTGATAAAAGCATGGTGGATACGCCGCTGGCACTTCCTAAAAATAAGTGCTTTTATGGTATTACATATCGTAGCATTACCTAGATCACTTGGACAAATGTTTTCAAACGATGTCTCGCAACGTTTTCACTTAAAGATATA
>JARYGA010000365.1:0-27263 GCA_030545235.1 Helianthus tuberosus | reverse complement strand
ACCCGAATTAGCAAACTTAGCTACTGATTCTAAGTTGCATTATGATCATAATTATATGTCACATAACCCTTTATGGTTATACTACTTGATCATAATTGTTTGTCGAGTTTTATGCAAGTTCTTGAATTATGCCATAAAAATACCAATTATGCCCTTTTGTGCATAAATGGGTTTTAAACGATAATATGCATACAAAATGGATAACCTACTGATGTGGTAACATAATTAACATGTTTTGGCATCATGAACTTGTTTATGACCCATCTGATCATCCGATACCGCATATGCGCGTACGGTTAGTTTATGTAACTAGTTTACGTAAGTTAACCGAATCGGATCAATTCTTTTCATTTTCACTTCAATTCCAGAATGTAATCATGTTTACCCATATTATACAAGTCTTAGTACTTGCCAGGGTTTAAACTACATTCTATCCGGTCACCGCTTAATCTAGTGTATCGTACCGTTTTCATTCTTATAAGTTAATTGGTCCAAATCTATTACTTGAATAGGACTCGTTAACATTCTAATTGGTTATTATACCATTCATTCCAGACTAGGGCGTCCAGTAGATTGTAACCATGCTAAGCTAATTGTTATATCGGCTGTGCTTATTATTATATCTTGACTCTATGATATTAAGCCAGGTAAATATTCTTAACCTATTTTCCTTATACGAGCTTGGGATATGGTATATTATTACCGCATGGTCAGGTATGGTAACAAAGACCTATGTGTCGGGAATCCAAATACTCTGTTTTTTAATTCATTTTCCTTGATAACTTAAACATTGTGGGTTAATGCGACCGTGTCCTGGATATCCTCGGCTTGTTTAATTGCAAATGGACACAACCTAAGCATGGGGTGTAGGCATACACCAGACAGATGCTAATGCTATATTAAAATATTTTTATAACCGAATACGGGTTTGCCCAATAAGGGTATTAAAGTGGTGTGTTGGTTAATCATGTTCTCGACATAGTTTCTGGGCCCCATATGTATTGACAAGCATGAAAAACTGATAACATGAGAAATAGTTTATCCCAAGTTATTTATGAAAATATATGTGCCATTGTGTACATGAAAATGATTTTGAAATATTTTCAAAATGTGTCGGGTATTTGTATTTACCAGTGAAAACTAACGTATCTTCAAATGACTAAGCGCAGTTTGCAAGGTTACGAAATAGGTTTGAAGTTGCCTGGTAAGTGCTTAAGAGGAATCTGCAACTCCTTGCATTGAAGCCTAGTAGTCTGTTATGTAATATTTTTGTTTTTTTTATCCGCCTGTGGATCTTTAGAATACTTCTGTCTGTATAATTAATTTGGAACATTCGGACACTTTAATATGTAATAGTATTTTAAATCCCAAGACTTCCGTTGTGTTATATGTGTATCTATATCAATCTCGTCGCATACCCAAGTCCGGGTCCACCACGAAATACAGGGTGTGACAAAAACCTTGAGTGAAAAAAGCTTTGTTGATTAGATTTTGTTGGAGCAGGAGTGGCAAGAGGTGCTTGGACATGTGAGATAGGAATTTTAACATATTGGACTTGAGGAACGGGTGTTTGAATATAATGCACGAGGATAGGACTAATGCTTTGTCCAAAGTGGGCAGTGTTTTGAACATTTGGTGCAAGGGTGTTTTGGGTATTTTGATAAAAGTGTTGTTGCCTATTGATTGAGGTCTTTGATTTGGATAGGATATAAATAGTGCAAAGTTACTTGTTTGATTTCTGCACTCCCTATCAAAATGACCTAGCATATTACACTTAAAACACTTTATCTTGGATCTATCCAACCCTACCCTTGACCTCCCATTAAGTCCTCGATATCTCCTACCAGCTCTTTTATAAAGTTATTTGCTCTAAGACTTAGTAGGACCACTTGGTGCTAAATACCATTTCCTCCAAGTCAGTGGGGTCAATATGTTTTAGATCATAAAGAACAAACCACAAATTATGAGGACTGTGACTTTCATTTTTTGCTGTAAAAGCACAGTTTGAAGAATATTGATCAGAATTGATTATGATTGATATATCAATGTAGTGATCAAAACTCTGAGCATTTGATATTCCTGATGATGATCCCTCCTGACTCAGAAGTTTCGTGTTTCCAAAAACATAATCGTCGGACACTTTTTCGGTTTCCTGGAGCTTATATTTCTGAACAAACTCTCTTTCAAATGTCAAGACTTTCCATGAAGTTGAGTCAGGGTCATATCCTTGAAATTTAGGCTTGTTCTCATCACAATGGCTAGTGTGTCCCACTTCTCAAGAAGTGATCTTAAAAATTGGTTACTTGAATTTGATTTTGAAAACTCTTTGTTTACCAACTTTAATTCACTGATTAAACAAGAAAATCTCTCAAATTGATGTGTAAGGGTTTCAACCTTAACGTGTGAAATCTCATATTTTTAGTTAAGGACTTCTCGAGTATTCTCCATCACATCCTCTGTTCCACCAAACTGCTCTTTCAATGCATCCCATAACTCTTTAGCACTGTTGCATTGTAACAGGTCGGCATAGATTTCACTAGGTAGAGCCATGGCTATAATGCTAAGGCCTTTACATCAAGCTCAAATTTTTGAAAATCTTGCTCTGAGTAATTTTCAGGATTCTTTGGCTCTTGAACATTCGGTTTTTCTGCACTAGGTACCATTGGAATGTGAGGTCCGAATATAACGAACTTCCAACACCCTGTGTTCTGTTGAGCAAGTATGTACCAGATATTATACTCAGATCTAACAAGCATAGGAGGCTTGTTGCTGGAGCCGGTATTGTGGGGATCATTTTTTGCCATTTTCTTTTATTCTTTTGAAGAAAAAATAGAGTATTTGTGAAATACTTTTGAATTCTACACTCTATAACTCTAAGTTATGAAGAGATTGGTTATCTATGTGAGCTAATCTTTGTATATTAAGCTGATTGTGAAATTGAGTTTAATGTGACCAAGCTCTGATACCAATTGTAGGATCTCGAGTTTAAAATACTTGTGAGCTTAAGACATGAAAAACAAACAATTTGTAAAATGTTACTTAAATAAAGTAAACACACAAGCAGGAAGATATATGAAAACTGTTTTATATTGAAATCCAAAATTTACAATTACAGTAAAATGATTATACAATCTCTTCCTCGGCCTGATCACTCACAAATCTGTTCGTTCAAAAAAGAATGTGATAAAGTGATGAAATAGATCTCTAACAGGTGAGATCTATTTATACTAAGTATAAAAGGTCTGCTTGCAATCAGTTGACGTCACCCTAATAGTGACATCTAATATTCCTAACAGAAAAGATACCACATATGTTAGCAAACATTTGCAGAGATCTAACATTTGTTCTATGATATGAAAAGTCTGTTCTAAGCTAAGTATTATTACATTGAGAAAACCTTTGTTCTTCCAACTGTTGTTGGTTTGTATCAAACATCTGTTTGGCTACAACTGATGTTTGGTCTTCATGATCTGTGCTTTGCTTCAACAGAGCTTTGGCCTTGAATAATGGTTTCTTCCTCTTCAACAGTTGTTCCAAGGCTTTAAATAGATCTTTGGATGTCTTCAAACATATGCTCTAATTAGTGTTCAAGATTGATGTGTTCAAAATGTAACATATAAATTTCATCAAATGAGGCATAAAACTAACATTTTTTTAGTACTAATGTTGGAAAAAGTGTGCTTTTGTCTTCCTTTTGTATTTTCAGGATTAAATGAGCTCAAATTAACAAAAGAAGCAAAAAGACATCAAAATCTAACATAAATACAAGAAAAGGAACAAGACGTGACATGCCCGACCCCACGACAGCATCTTCCCAAGCAAAACAAGAAATCAGAAGCCTGAACACGCCCCGTGCTCAGCCAGCACGGGGGCGTGCCCAAGTGTCAGCAGAAAAGACAAAGTGGTAGAAGCTTCTATTGCCCACCACGGGGCCGTGCTCAGCGGACACGGGGCCGTGGTCAACTATAAGATTCGCACAATCTAGGCAAATCTTCATAGTACAAAGATTCTTCTGCACACGGGGTCGTGCTCAGCGGACACGGGGGCGTGGTCAACTAATAAGACAAAGCTGCATTAAATGAAGAAAGAGAAGGATGTAGACACGGGGCCGTGCCCGAGCTTCTGTTCCGCCTATAAATAGAAGTGCTTGGCTCAAGCTCAAACCATCCCTTGGCACACCACCTCTCTCACACTTCACCCACCACCCACCACCACCATAACACCATCATCCACCACCATCATCCATTGTCCATCGTAGAGTGTGTGAGTCATCTCGGGATCCAAGATTGATCGTAAGAGTTCTTGACAATCAAGGCCATGTTTGCCTGAGTCTCTTACATCACTTGGTGAAGAGAAAGTGTCTAGTGTAATACTCTTTATTTCTAATCTTTTCGCACTTTTTATTTGGTTTCGTATTAATGACTTTAATAACTAGTTGCTTATGTTGAAGGTGATCTTTCTTTATCGTTTGTCCGTGGTGTCTTGAAATTATTTTACTGTCTATATAAAATAAAAGATTTTCACCATTCATATCTCCACGGTCTATATGGAGGTATGTTGGCTACCTGGTCGGGGGTTAAGGGAACGGTTTGGATAAGGTCTTGCCATTGTTCAGCGTTTAGAGGTCCTGCAATGGACCTGGGTCAAATTTAGTAGGACCTCCTTCAATACTTAGCGGTATTGGATGGCGGGGGTCCAAACTCTTTGATCCCCTCATAAGTTAACTACTATTAATACTATAACCCGGCTATTTAGGCATGTATCCCTGCTGACTCAGTCTACTTAGTCGAGGGTAACGTCACCTCCAAAAGAGGGGCCTACCATAATTTGCATTAATAACTTAATTAATTATCTTCCAATAATCCACCATTTTAGGATTGTATCCTTGCTGACTCAAACTACTGGGGTGAGGGTAACGTCACCTTCAAAAGAGGGGCCTACTACAATAACTAAGATAATCTCTTAAAATAGTGCAAAAGTGCGGAAATAATCAAAGGTTACACTAGATACGAGTCGAAACCAAGTGATTCATCTTGTCTATCTGTTTTTCATTTTATTTTTATTTTCAGCATTTTAGTTAGTTTTTATTTTTCTTAGTTAAAAACATTTTTCTAAACTTTTTGATTTGATTAGACGTTGAGGATAAACTGGTACTAAAAGCTCTTGTGTCCTTGGACGACCTCGGTATCTTACCAACACTATACTACGCTCACGATGGGTGCACTTGCCCATATGTGTGTCTAGTGTTACTAAATATCGTGTTTTATAAATTTAAAACTTGACTAAAAAGTGTTAAAGGGGCTTAAAATATACACCTAATATATATAACACTAGAATACGCATCAAGTTTTTGGCGCCGTTGCCGGGGACACAAGGATTTTAAGAAAGTTAGGAATCAACGGCCTAATCGTTTTTCTTATTTTTCATTTTTTTTAGGATTTTTCTTAATTTTCAGCTTCTGCAGAGCTCAGCACGGGCCGTGCCTGGTCGGACACGGGCCGTGCCTGGTCGGACACGGGCCGTGCCCAGCATCCTTACTGGCAGTTTTTATTTTCCGAGTTACAGAGAGCTGAGCACGGGGCCGTGTCGGTGCAACACGGGGCCGTGTCCAACTCCCAGTAACAGGGATCCGGGAAACAATCACTGTATCTCTGACCACGGGCCGTGTTCACCAAGCACGGGGCCGTGGCGAACATTCTGACCAACGTTCTTTTCTGTTTTTATTGCAGGACTTGGAACCCAGGCGCGACATTTAAACCTCCTACGTAGTGCATGAGCTCCAGTTCGAACTTCGGCCACATTTGATACAAATGCTCCAAAACTCCGCAACCTTCCATGGGCTTGCGGACGAGGATCCCCATCTACATATTACTAATTTCTTGGAAATATGTGATACTTTTCGGATCAATGGAGCATCAAACGACGCCATTCGCCTTAGGATGTTTCCATTTTCACTTAAAGACCGAGCTAAGGCTTGGCTTAACACCCTCCCAGTTGGCTCGGTAAACACCTGGGATGAACTAGCCCAAAAGTTTCTATATAAGTATTTCCCTCCTGCTAAAACGGCTAAACTAATGACTGAAATTAATACATACTCACAAGAGGATGGGTAATCCTTATATGACACTTGGGAAAGGTTCAAGGAGCTTCTAAGAAAGTGTCCTCATCATGGTCTAGCGGTGTGGCAACAAGTATCCACTTTCTACAATGGGTTGTTGCCACACACAAGACAAACACTTGATTCAAGCTCCGGGGGACTTCTAGGTAATCGTCGCCCAAATGAAATATATAATCAAATTGAGGAAATTGCTCAGACCAATTGTCAATGGCACACTCCCCGAGGTAATAAATCTATTGCCCCGGGCGCCCATAAGGTTGATGAAAGCACCTCTTTGCAAGCCCAAATCGAGGCCCTCTCTTCAAAAATCAAAAGGCTAGAAATGACAAAAACGGCCTCGGTAATGGCTTGTGAAGGGTGTGGTGGGTCACATGAAAATTGGAGTTGTATGAAAGAATTAGATGAACAAGCAGAAACGGTAAACTACATTGATAATAGACCTAGGCCGTCGGGTCCTCCAACGGGTACCTACAACCAAGGATGGCGTAACCACCCAAATCTTGGTTGGAGAGATCCCGGCAATAGTAGTAACCAACAAAACCAACGAACTAATTTTCAACAACCACAAAATTTCTAACAACAACAAGGTGGAAGAGAAAGGATTGAAGATACCGTATCTCGCCTCATCTCTGACACCGAAAAGAAAAACTCGGATCGATTTCAACAATTGGAATCGAATTTTAGAAATCAACAAGCTAGCATTCAAAACGTTGAAAAACAATTAAATCAACTAGCTCAAAATTTCTCCGAGAGACCACAAGGCACGTTACCAAGTAATACCGAAACCAACCCAAAGGCGCAAGTACACCTCATCACATTGAGAAACCGAACCGTGAGTCCCGAGGATGCCACATTACCACCGGTTGAAGGAAGTCAACTCAGCCAAAGCACGACTTCACCTATAACTCAACCGGAAAAAGCTCCTTCACCCAATCAAGAGCCCATCAAGACTCCTCCAATTCCGTACCCCGGTAGGTTAAATCGTCAAAAGACCGATGAGCAATTCGCAAAGTTCGAAAGTTTACTAAAATAATTGCATGTTAATATTCCTTTTATTGAGGTCCTAACCCAAATGCCTAAATATGCAAAATTCATGAGGGATTTCCTCACTCACAAAAGGAAAATTGAATCATTGCAATTAGTTAACTTAGGCGAAGAATGCTCTGCTTTAGTACTCAACAAACTTCCACAAAAGAAAATCGATCCCGGGAGCTTCACAATTCCTTGCTCGATTGGGAAGTCCCCCGTTCGTAATGCACTAGCCGATCTTGGGGCTAGCATTAACCTCATGCCCACATCAATGTTCAACCGACTCGGCCTAGGAACAACAAGCCCTACAAAGATGAGCATACAACTCGCCGACAGGTCCGTCAAATTTCCACAAGGTGTCGCTGAAAACCTGCTGGTCAAGGTTGACAACTTCGTTTTTCCAACTGACTTTGTCATCCTAGACATGGAAGAAGACACTGATGTCCCTCTCATCCTCGGGAGACCATTTCTAGCCACAGCCCAAGCAGTGGTGGATATGAATGACGGAACGTTAACATTAAAGTTTGGGGATGAGGAAGTAAAGTTTGAATGTGGAAAGAAAGTAGAGGAAGAAGACCCGGTCAAATACATGAAGGTCATAGACTCGAGCTTGGAAGACGCTCTCCGACGGTGTAACATGGGATGCAATACATCCCACTTGGGTAACATGTGACCAGACTTTGGGTCTAGCCAAGGACCCTTATAAACGTGGCGCACCACGGAGGCATTCCGCGGAACTATTCTTAGTTTAGATTAATTTTCTTGTTTTCTAGTTAGTTTTAATTTCCAGGAATAAAACACGCTTGAGATGGCAAAGGATGCAAGGGAAACTTGAACCAGCACTTCATACAGGAAAACAGAACCGTCCGACAAATTTCTTCGTTTACTGAAAGTTCGGCACGGGCCGTGTCCACCCAACACGGCCCCGTGCTGCACAGTCTGCAGAAAAAGACCCAGCTCAGGTAACTAGACACGGGCCGTGTTCACCCAACACGCCCCCGTGTCCAGACTTCTGTTTCTCTTGTTTTAATTTTGTTACTGGCACTTGAACACGGGGCCGTGCCCGGACAACACGGGGCCGTGTTCAGCGCCCAGTAACACAAAATTTTTGCTTTTTACACCTTTTTACACATTCAATCAACCTAAAAACTTATTTTTGGGACACATTGAGGACAATGTGTAATTTAAGTGTGGGGGGGATGCTAAAACCTTGCATCTTACAAATCCTAAATACAAGCCTTACACAAAACTCTATTGGAATCGCTAATCACCCCAAAATTTTTTCAAAAAATTTTCATTTTTTTACTTGTCTAGGTTTAACTCGGGAAATTCAAGTTCTCAAAAAGGTTTTATTTTTACAAATTTACAACCGATAGCGTCGTGATAAAAAGAACCAACATAAGAAAATTATGAAAAGGCATGATAAGCTTAGTTAAAATTTGATTATATATACTTGATCACATAAAAACCCATTCCCACAAAAGTGAGTTTTGAGCCTTTATTGAGCATACAATTACATATCATTAGACTAAATGCTCATTTTTTGTTTCTTGTGTGAATAGCCGCTTGGTTCTTACGACTCTAGAACTTGCCATGACGATACATTCCTGGTCCTTACCAACTTAAACCCGAGTAAGTAAATGATGGAGGCATTAGGACTAACCCTTTTTTTTTATTTCTACACCATTATTTTTCTTTTTTTCTTTTTTTTACCACCTACCCAAAATCCCCCTAGTTAGCCCCTTTGAGCCTAAACCTTTTCATTTCATAACCCAAACCAAACACCCTTTTACCCACCAAAACCTTTTTATTTTTAACCCTTTGTTTTATAACAAGTTCGATTTTTCGTATGACTTTTCAAAAAAAAAAAATTTGTGTTGAGGATGAAGCAAAAGAAAATAAACAAACAAGTTCATCAAAAATAACTTGGTTTGAATGATAGCTTCATCAAAATAAAAGTTACAAAAATAGAAAGTCTTACGGAAACCGACACTTGTTACGCTTTTTTTTTCTACTAACCACTAACCACCAACCCAACCACCTACCTTTAACCCAAGCCTAACCCTTCACCCACAAAGTCCTCTTGATATTCACAAAGGTATATAAGTTAAAAAGGAGGAGGATTGATTGCTTGGCAAGCCTATGGTAGGAGTAAGTTCCATGCCGCTCTCGAGTGATCCACAAAAAATACATTTTCGGCCGAGTGTTGAGTTATCCCCGTGTGGTATGTGAACTTGTATATAAATAGAATTTTACAAAGGCATGTTATGCCCTAATAAGTAATTTATCTTATGAAAAGTTTTAAATAAATCATGACGAATAGGATTGTAAATAAATAAAAATAAAATTAAATAAAGAATCTTGGAAATCACGACACTCTACGACAAGCCCAAAAACCTTCATCTCTACCAATTCCATTTGGGAGGGTAATAGGCACATATTAAAGAGTTTTGCTTGAGGACAAGCAAAGATTCAAGTGTGGGGGTATTTGATGTGTTCAAAATGTAACATATAAATTTCATCAAATGAGGCATAAAACTAACCCCTTTTTAGTACTAATGTTGGAAAAAGTGTGCTTTTGTCTTCCTTTTGTATTTTCAGGATTAAATGAGCTCAAATTAACAAAAGAAGCAAAAAGACATCAAAATCAAACATAAATACAAGAAAAGGAACAAGACGTGACATGCCCGACCCCACGACAGCATCTTCCCAAGCAAAACAAGAAATCAGAAGCCTGAACACGCCCCGTGCTCAGCCAGCACGGGGGCGTGCCCAAGTGTCAGCAGAAAAGACAAAGTGGTAGAAGCTTCTATTGCCCACCACGGGGCCGTGCTCAGCTGACACGGGGCCGTGGTCAACTATAAGATTCGCACAATCTAGGCAAATCTTCATAGTACAAAGATTCTTCTGCACACGGGGTCGTGCTCAGCGGACACGGGGGCGTGGTCAACTAATAAGACAAAGCTGCATTAAATGTAGAAAGAGAAGGATGTGGACACGGGGCCGTGCCCACTGGACACGGGGCCGTGCCCGAGCTTCTGTTCAGCCTATAAATAAAAGTGCTTGGCTCAAGCTCAAACCATCCCTTGGCACACCACCTCTCTCACACTTCACCCACCACCCACCACCACCATAACACCATCATCCACCACCATCATCCATTGTCCATCGTAGAGTGTGTGAGTCATCTCGGGATCCAAGATTGATCGTAAGAGTTCTTGACAATCAAGGCCATGTTTGCCTGAGTCTCTTACATCACTTGGTGAAGACAAAGTGTCTAGTGTAATACTCTTTATTTCTAATCTTTTCGCACTTTTTATTTGGTTTCATATTAATGACTTTAATAACTAGTTGCTTATGTTGAAGGTGATCTTTCTTTAAAGTTTGTCCGTGGTGTCTTGAAATTATTTACTGTTTATATAAAATAAAAGATTTTCACCATTCATATCTCCACGGTCTATATGGAGGTATGTTGGCTACCTGGTCGGGGGTTAAGGGAACGGTTTGGTAAAGGTCTTGCCATTGTTCAGCGTTTAGAGGTCCTGCAATGGACCTGGGTCAAATTTAGTAGGACCTCCTTCAATACTTAGCGGTATTGGATGGCGGGGGTCCAAACTCTTTGATCCCCTCATAAGTTAACTACTATTAATACTATAACCCGGCTATTTAGGACTGCATCCCTGCTGACTCAGACTACTTACTCGAGGGTAACGTCACCCCCAAAAGAGGGGCCTACCATAATTTGCATTAATAACTTAATTAATTATCTTCCAATAATCCACCCTTTTAGGATTGTATCCTTGCTGACTCAAACTACTGGGGTGAGGGTAACGTCACCTTCAAAAGAGGGGCCTACTACAATAACTAAGATAATCTCTTAAAATAGTGCAAAAGTGCGGAAATAATCAAAGGTTACACTAGATACGAGTCAGAAGCAAGTGATTCATCTTGTCTATCTGTTTTTCTTTTTATTTTTATTTTCAGGATTTTAGTTAGTTTTTATTTTTCTTAGTTAAAAACATTTTTCTAAACTTTTTGATTTGATTAGACGTTGAGGATAAACCGGTACTAAAAGCTCTTGTGTCCTTGGACGACCTCGGTATCTTACAAACACTATACTACGCTCACGATGGGTGCAGTTGCCCATATGTGTGTCTAGTGTTAGTAAATATCGTGTTTTATAAATTTAAAACTTGACTAAAAAGTGTTAAAGGGGCTTAAAATATACACCTAATAAATATAACACTAGAATATGCATCAAGTTTAACTATCCTTGGGAGGAGAATGATTCATCTACTGTTTATATCTTAATCATGATGTCATGTTTTGGCTTTTGAATATCATTTGTTCTTTTGTAGGTCCAATATTAGGGAAGAATCTCCTCAAGAACTACAGATAAATAAATGTGATTTTGTATCTTTTGATGGAAATGAAAAAGAAGGAAAGATTGTGGGGAAAGGAGATGGTGTAACCAATGTTATACCTCTTCAGGAGTGTGTCACAAGTGTGTGATAAAGGGATTTCAATGTTGTTCAGCGCCAAAGAATGTGTTTTCCTCAAAAAAAGGATTTTCCACCTAAAATGATCATGATGGTGACACCAAGAAAAAAAATATGTTGTGAGCATGAAAATGTTGTGACAAACGATCCCATGACTTGTTACTTTCAAAAGCTCAAGAATTTGAGTCATTGTTATGGCATAGGCGATCGGGGCACGTAAATTTTAAAATTTAAATAGGCTTTCAAAATTAAACCTTGTTTAAGGTTTTCCATGCAAGGAATTCCCTTTCACTAAAAGATGTATATTGTAACATTTGCAAAATTTCAACCGTTGTACACTTTCGATCGTTTTCATATTTAACAAAATTTATATTTTTTTACGAAATATGTAATCGTACGATTGAGCGAAACAATATTCACGACATTTCTAGAATAAAATCCAAGTTACATATGCCTTTATAACCTTTATATAACTTAAATAACAAGTTAGAGGGGTTAAAATGGCAAAAATGTGATAATACAAGTCCGAGGGCCAAAACTGCCAAAAAGTGAAACTTATTTATCAGAAGGCCTTACAGACCGTAAGACCTGAGCCATACGATCCGTAAGACATGGCCAGAAGCAAAAATAAAAAAAATTGCTTGATCACCAAGCATTGCCACCTTGCACGAATTTTTACCACCATTTCTCCTACTTTAGACATGTATGATGGCACTAATCATGTGACATTTATGCTCTGTAAACACTGTACGATGTAGAACAATATAAAATATCAATGAAACAATGTGTTTTGATCCAAATATTTGTTTATTTGTGTATGACAATGTCACGTTTCAATTCTTGTTCGATTTCAAGCTCTAAATCACTTTCTGGAAAGTTATACGCAAACTGTTATGTAAACTTAATCAGTTTAACGTGATAAACACTCTGGAATAGTGACACAAGCTTAACATACCTTAAATAACCTTTACATAACTTAGAAATAAGTTTTGAAGGGTTTGGTATGGCAAAAACAAGTTTATTCGATCATAGGGACTATTTGCGACAAACTGCAAAAGTCTGCCAATTCATATAGAAACGTACACTCCGGACGAAGATCATAAGCTAAACACACCCTAAATACCCTTAACATAGCTTAGAAATAAGTTTTGAGGGGTTCGGTGTGCGAAAATGCGCTTATTTGATCATATGGACTAAAAGCGTCAAAACTGCGAAAGTTTGCATATACGTGCATATCTCGCGTTCTGACCATATCCGGACATCCAAAAAAAATTTTAATCACTAAAATATTATATTTTAGTGATAGGAATGCAAAAATACCATTCATCACGCAATTTGGATGGTTTTCGCGTCCGTTCAAGTTTCGTCGTAATTAACCAAAAAACTCGATCGTATGACCAAACGAACTGACATCCGTGATATTTCCAAGCATTTTCCAAGTCCCCTATGCTTTAACATCGTTGTAGAGCCTTGAAATTGGGTTACCGGGGGTGAAACGCATCGAAAAACAAGTTTTGGAGCTGTAGGGGCCTGTTTTGACAATTTTGAAAAGTCTGATCTGCAGACTGGTAGGCAGGGCGCGACAGCTAGAGAGTATGGTGGTTGCGGGCCGTGAGAGCCTTAGCTGGGCAGACTCATTGTATTATCAAAACAACCTGTTGAACCTGATTTTAAACTTCGTTTTTGCGTATTATGGGCTAGTTTATGTGTTCTCCAAGTCCCCAAATCAGAGCCTAACATGTGTATGGTCTTGATTGTTCCTTGAAATCCTATATAAACCCAAGTTCATCAACACTTCAAATTGCTCATTTCATTTTCTTTCACTCTTGCTCTGATTTGAGGCTACCACACTTGTTGGAGGCCTCATACGTAAGCATTCTTAGTCTTATTTTCCAGCCAAGAGCACTTATAAGTGTTCTTTCATGCTTTGTTTACTTATTTCAAGAAAGAAAATCAAACAGTGTTTGACGTTCAGCTTTGACCATGATTTGGTCAAGACAAAGTACGTTTGAACTTTGCAATGTGAGCGTAATCACGATGGTTATTGTCCCTTGCGACTACACCTATTGATTACCACGTTGACTAGTCGAAGTGACGAGTCAAAGTTTCGGTTAAAATGCACGATTATGTGCATTTTGTGACGAAACTATTTTCGGGTATCAAAACACTTTGTTTTGATACCAAATTAGTTTTGTAACTTAGTTAAACATGTTTAACTCGTCACTTTTAGTTTAGTGCTTGTTTAGGGTCGTAAGTTAAGCGGTCTTGACAACCGCTTAGACTTTTGAACCCCACCCGTTTGGTCGATCATTAGGATCCGACAAAACATATTTTGTGACCATAGTTGTATAGGGAATAACCTTTCGAGGTTATACCTTATGGTCACTTCGTTTGATTAGTTTTATGATAGGTAGTTTATATGCCTTTGGAAAATGACCAAAATGTCCTTTTCACGCAAAATTTGAATTTAAGCATATGTAACTTAAATTTTGACACTTAAACTGATTATGCAACATTATTAAACATGTTATGGCATATAATACTTATCATAGGGCTAGTTAGACCATCCGAACGCGCATTTGCGCAAATGACGCGTTAACGTAGTGTAAACTACCTTAACGGGTCATAACGGGTCAAAAGCACTTAGGATAGGTATCAAATCAGAATATAGGAATTCTTGAACCATATCATATGAGTTCCAACACTCATTTGGTTTACAAGACTTCATTCTACACGATCTCCCAATTTAGGTCCCGATTTATTAACATAGTCATCCGATACTAGGTGCCACTTGATTCCTTGGTTTCCCGAGCTTTGTTAGTTCACTTAATCGAGGATACCTTGCAATCTCAAGTGAGTACATAGTTCCCCTATTATATGCTTTCAATTGTTTTGGGTTGATTCATATGTGCTAAACGATTTCGAGTTTTCAAATCAAATGCTATGGTTTATATTAAACACAACGATTTCAATAATGTGAATGAAACTTATTGGTGCGTTGATACATAACACGAATGACATTCATTAGCTTTGGCCGAGCCGACCAGTAGTATGTTATGGTACCATAGGATCTGACAAATCCCGTTATTGGACTATCGCCATGGTTATGGGGTAATGTGGGTAACGACAGAACCTGATGATTTTAACAAACCCTTTGGTGGTTTGTTAGTCGATTAAAGATACCATTTGGTGGTATAGACGAGTCAAAACACAGCTTTGAATGTGTTCAACTAGAACGACCAAAAGTTAGTTTTCACAATTAAAACACGAACGATTGAACGAATGGATTTATGACACGAATGCTTGAACGATGGTTTATAACACGAATGAGTTGAACAATTTCAACGATTGGTTTTGATAACATGAACGATTGATAACACGGACGAATTGAGCGATTTTGAATGATTGGTTTATGTTAAGTGATTAGATAATGGGACGGGTGTAATGTGATAAAAGCATGGTAGATACACTGCTGGTACTTCTTATATATAAATGTTTTTATCATATTACATATCGTGGCGTTATTTAGTTCACTTGGACAATTGATTTCAAATGATGTCACGCAACGATGTTTACTAAATGATATAAACCATACAAGTTTTCATACGAGACGATTTACTACTTGGTTTACAAAAGCAAATGTTTTTAGTCAAGATTCATGGCAACGAAGTTTTTCTTGAACATATAACCAACGTGTTTTAGTTGGTTAATCATATTGCAATACAAAACACTTTTCAATACAAGAATTTCAATTATCGACTCGAGTAGTCATTCAAGGTATTGCATTATGTATACAAGCCATGAATTTGACTCACACGCAAAACCTATGTACTCGCCGGCATTTTTATGCTGACTTTATTTTCACATATGTTTCAGGTGTTGTTGTTTGATGATGATTATGATGCACGCTCACGTGTTGTTGTTTGATGATGATTATGATGCATGCTCACATAGGAACAGACGAGGCCTTAGTGACTTAATAACAATGAAAGAAAATGTGTTTGTGTTTTGCTTTTAAATATCAAGACAATGTAATAACTTAATTCAATAAAATGAAACTTCAATCCATGTGTTGTGAAACAATGATTCTGTTACGACACTCCCCGACGTTTCCACCGCGGTTTTGTTGTTTTAACGCGATCAGGGTGTAACAAATCACCTCCTTAGCATCCTGATCACATAATTGAAGGCTTGAGCTTAAGTATAAATAGCTCCAAACTTGAGCCTTCAAGACTTGCACCGTCACAAAATCATTCTCTCTATCTCTTGGAGTGTTTCTGATATAAAGAAGCCTCCTACCTGAAGTCTAATCTTCCTTTGAACACTTGTAAGTGTTACTCCTAGTTCTTTTTCATTATTTTGGCTAGTGTTGAGCCAGGAGTCAAGCAAATTGACTTTTGCTTTGACTTTCGGTTATGACCATTTTGGTCAAGTCAAAGTTCAAATTGAACTTTGCTACGTGATCGAAATAATGAAGGTGTAAATCCCTCGCGATTACACCCTCTAATCATCACATTTAGTAGGCGAAATGACGAGTCAAACTTTTATGAAATAAAAATAAAAAATGCATAAAAATGCATTTTTAGGACGAAAGATTTTTCGAGTATTAAAACTTAAAGTTTTGACACCAAATCAGTTTTATAACATTATTAGACATGTGCTAACATGTCTAACTCGTCATTTCTAGTTTAGCGCTTATTACTTAGTCGAAAGTCAAGCGGTTTTGACTTCAGCGTTAACTTTCGAATCTGACCCGTTTGGTCAACCTTAGGATTCGACCAAGCCCATTTATATGACCATAGCAATATAGGGAATAACCCTCTAAGGTTATACCTTATGGTCATGTCGTTTGGTTAGTCAATTGGCCAGTCAACTTTAAATACTTTTAAAAATGTCTAAAATACCCTTTTTCGCATAAAATAGTTTTAAACACAAACTATCATTGTTTTTTTACTTATAAACAGATTATACAACATTAGTAAACATGTTTTGACATATCGGACTCTTCATAGGACTCATTCGACCATCTGAACCCGTAGTTACGCATACGACCCGTTAAAGTGGCGTAAACCACTTTAACAAGTCGTAACGGGTCAAACGCTTTTAGGCATCTTCTAATCAGAATGTAAGGTATTGTGAACCATATTACACGAGATCCTTCGCTCGTTGGGTTAATAAACCACATTCTATCCAATCTTCCATTTAGGCCGCAATAAACACTAACTAATAATTATCTGAATTAATAGGCAACATTTGAACCACTTGAGCTTTGCATACACAATTGAACAAGACATCTACGCAGTCCAAGTGAGTACATAGTTCCCCTCTTTTACGTTTTTTAAATGTTTTGGGGTGATTCATATGTGCTAAATTATTTCCATATTTACAAAACTTATTTACATATGGTTTATATACACAACATGCTTACATTGTACGAAACTTGATGGTACGTTAAACATGACAATGATACATTCATTAAGTTTGATCACGCTAACCGGTAGTATGTTATGGTACCATAGGATTGACAACCCCATTCCCGCTTCCTAGGTTTGTTTGGAAGTTTCCTCTAGGAATGACAGAAACTGTGTTACACACTTGACAAACCTTTATTTTTAAAGGCTTGAATGTATTCGCCGACAAACCACACTTGTTTATACAAAAAGGCAATTGTTTTATACAAGAAAAAACATTTTGAATTAAACAAGACATTTTGTGTACTCAAAACATTTGGTTGATACAAAGCCATTTGATTATACAAGACAAGTCATTTGTTGGATCGTTGTGCGACCTAAACAAGTCGTTCAGAAGAGTTTTTAATCCATATCAAAGGCGGAATCAATGATACGAACTTGATTACAGCTTGATTCTCCCTAATTATCTTCTTTTTATTGATTTCAAAGCTTTACGGATCACTTGACAAATTGGCAGCACCTCGGCTCTGAAATCCGGATCGTTACAAATGAAAACCATGCTCCACTATATATAGATGAGTTATTTCGTACGAAATGACCATGACTCATTTCGTGCGAAATGACTTTGTTTCATTTCGTACGAAATGATTCTTGTTCATTTCGTGCGAAATCACCTTTTAACATACAAAACCTAATTTCTAACCTACTGAGCACTGGTTTATCCTATCTAGACACAAGACTTGATAAAGACGAAGTTAACGGACATTTATGCACCAACAAACTACCCCTTGGTTGTATCATCAGCAGATGCATTTCGACACTCACGTTTAAAATGCCCTTTATGTTTACATTTAAAGCACGTGACCTTTGATTTATCAAATCCTAGCTTTGTTGAAGGTCCTCCAATGGAGTGTCTGCCTGTTATCTCCATGAGTCTTTGAGCCCTCTTGACTGCACTCGCCATACACCATCTGATATCGATCAACTCCATCTCTTCGGGGTCGATTTGATCATAATCTTCCTTGGTAAGGTTAGTGTTTCCGATTTTTCCTGCAACAAGGCTCTCGTATGATTCTAAGACAGATGCCAAAAACACCATTTACTGCCTGGCGGATTCTTCGCTGAAATTTTGTGCATTCTTGAGGTCTACAGCAATATTGCACTGGAACAGCTTTTTCGGAACTGATTGACTTGGAGCAGTTGACGATGATCCTCCATGATAACCACTGCTTGAACTTTCTTGGTTTGACATGTTAGAATTTTCTGCTGAGTAAGCTGTCTTAGGAGACACATTTTTCGGGATCATACTTCCTCGATAATATAATTCAACATTTTGCTGATACGAAGAATTGTTGACTTTGTTCGTTTTCCCTATCTCCAATTCATGACTCTCCAATCTTTCGATTAACAGATCAACTGTCAGATCAGTCGACTTTACTGTGTTCTTCAGCATCAAAGCAAAATACTGCCAGTCTTTCTCATCAGGCAGTGAGTCAAACAGCTTATCAACCAACTCTTCCTGAGTATACACAATTCCGTGTCTTGCAAGTTCCATCTTCAAATGACCGAATCTTTCTATCATCTTTGTCACAGATTCATTTTCAAACACCCAAACAGATCAAATTCTTTTCTTAACTACTTCTTTTTGTTTTTAACAATTTCGGCACTACCCACACATTTTATTTTCAGTTTCTCCCATAGATCTCTGGAATCTTTGTATTCAATTAATGATATAATGTCATCCCTCACAGACTGATGAAGTAAGGCGACGCATTTTTGTTCAGCAACAAATCTGTCTACTTCATTCTCACTTATGCTTTCATAATCCGTTCTTCCCATATCAAAACATTCTCATGCTCTTCCAACTTAGATATGCAAAAGCTTTTAGCCATTCTTCAAACCTACTAGCCCATCTATTGTATTCCTCTATTGCCATTAGCTTGGGCGGTTTGTTGTAGGTGCCAAAAGCACTGTCAACACTTAAAGAATTAGCAATGGTTTTCTTCGCACTCGGATTTGGAGCATTTTCAGTTGTGTTATTTGATGTATCATCTCCTGTGCTACTGGTATAGGCAAAAGCATCACTGAACGGATTCAGAAAATAATCCATCTTCAATTACTTGAAACAATCAACAAACACTTAGAAAAATTTTGTGATTTTAGAAACAATCTCAAACGAAATGGATTCAAGCGAAATGAATCTCAAGTGAAATGAACACTCTTTAAACGGAATGACTTCACGCGAAATGAGCTTTCTCACGAAATGCCGGTTTCAAGCGAAATGGTCTACACACGAAATGCACTTTGGTACGAAATGGATGTCTATTTCGTACGAAATGAAGTTCCAAGGTTGATTCTGTGTGAAATGAAGTTCCAGAAAGTTAATTTCGTGCGAAATGAAATTGCAGAAGGTTGATTCCGTGCGAAATGAAGATCAAGCTGTTGATTCCATGCGAAATGAAATGTTGATTTCGTGCGGAATGATGATGACATCACACCGTCGGCCAAGAATTTGTCAAATTGATCCGGTTTTACGTCGAATTAAGGTCCAATTCTTTCAAGGATTCGTTAAAACTGTGTTTTACGTAATATATGTGAAATTCAAGTCATTTTAACAGTTGAATTTTGAAAGTTGTGAAGAAGAATGAGTAGAAGTGAGAAAATCCGGTGAAAACAAGCTGAATCGGTATGAACTCTTCGTCCTGAGCTCTGATACCACTTGTTAGATCGTTGTGCGACCTAAACGAGTCGTTCAGAAGAGTTTTTAATCCATATCAAAGGCAGAATCAATGATACGAACTTGATTACAGCTTGATTCTCCCTAATTATCTTCTTTTTATTGATTTCAAAGCTTTACAGATCAGTTGACAAATTGGCAGCACCTCGGCTCTGAAATCCGGATCGTTACAAATGACAACCATGCTCCACTATATATAGATGAGGTATTTCGTACGAAATGATTCTTGTTCATTTCGTGCGAAATCACCTTTTAACATACAAACCCTAATTTCTAACCTATTGAGCACTTGTTTATCCTATCTAGACACAAGACTTGATAAAGACGAAGTTAACAGACATTTATGCACCAACATCATTTGGTTAGTTTATACAAGACAAATCATTTGGTTGGTTTATACAATACTAGACATTTGGTTGGATTATGCAATACAAGACATTTGGTTGGTTCATACAAAGTCACAAATGGTTTCAAACTTAACCATACAATGTTTTCTCTTAAATCGAATGATTTCTCATACGGTTTTACATAAGACATACTTTTTTTGTAAAAGTTTCATGGCTACAAAGATTTATGTAAAATATTAACTCTTGAAGTTGCTTAGATACTTTTCAACACTCAAAGGCATGTATCTTGACCACAAAACATATGTTACTCACCAGCAATCATTATTGCCCATCTCTTTTTCACATATGTTTCAGGTGCTAATGTGTGATTATGAAAAGCATGCTACACGTAGGATGGACTCGGGCCTTAGCTTCCTTAAAAATAAAATAGTTGTTGTTTTTGTTACGAATTCTCAAAGACAATGTAAATTATTAATTAAATAAAACAAAACTTTATATACCATGTTTGTGAAACAATTTGTATCGTGACCCCCCGACATTTCCGCCACAAGTTGTTTTATAAGCGGTCAGGGTGTTACAGATTGGTATCAGATCCATGGTTATAGGGAATTAGGTTATTAATAATGCTTTTGACCTAGACTATAACCTTTCTAGGACCCAACGTGAGGTAAATCGCATCTAGATTCTTAATACAAAACTGTCACCTATCCTTAGGTGATTACCAAAACAATACAAAGTCATTGATCATTCCTAAAAGTAAAATTTTTCCAAAACCTTTACAAGAAATCATCAACTATCTTTAGATGATTTATTTTTTGGCTTTAAGCCTCAAAAGTTTTCAAAATCTCGTCAAAGTTTGGGTTTTAATAATGTGAACATGTGCAATCTGGAAGGGTGGATGCCTGTACCCTGAGTTTTCTGTCTAACGCAAGAGTGTTATACAAATCTACTTAATCGGACCAGACACTCTTACCTGGGAACTCGTGGGGTGAGTTTCCACTTATAGGCTAAAGCATGTCTTCGTGATACATTATAAAGACCCATTTACTTTGATTAGTCGTTGTGTCATTTGTTCGTTTTAAGTAACAAATAAATTATCACAATCCTTATGTTTAGTCGATATTTTTAACGTTTCTTTTTTACTATCCTATATTAATCTCACTCCTTTTCCCTCATGATTCCTTTCTTTTTTAGAATGCCTCCTCGTCACAACACTACCCAAGACTCCAAAATGGCGGCTATGATCGCTTAGAAAATGGTTGCGATACTTCCAAACCTTGTGACCCAACTCAATCAAGCCAACAATAACAATAATAACAACAATGTACCCCTACCGTGTAATTTCAAACAGTTAAATTCAGCTAAACAACTCATGTTCTATGGGTTTGAGGGAGCTATTGGGCTCCTATAATGGTTTGAAAGCATTGAGAGCACTTTCCGCCATTGTCAGTGTTCTAATGAGCGCAAGGTAGAGTTTGCTTCGAGTGTTTTCCAAAAGATAGCACTCACGTGGTGGAACGGAATTATGAGAGATAGAGGTGCGGATATGGCAATAGCACAAACTTGGGAGGAACTTAGAGCTCTTATGATGAAAGAAATTTATGTTCACGCAATGAGATGAGGGCACTCGAGAACGAGTTCCACGATCTCAAGCAAGATAGTGGGGAAAATCGTGCGTACACCGATCGATACGAGGAGTTAAGCCTACTCTGTCCCACCATAGTCACGCCTTTGAATAAGGCCATTGAGAAATAAATTGATAGGTTACCTGATCCGGTTCAAGACATAGTCACTGGTAGTAAGCCAGCTACAGTTAGGGAGGCTATTGAACTAGCCACAACCCTAACCGACACTCAAGCCAAGAAAGGGAAACTTTTCCATAAAGGTGACAAGAAACAATCTGCAAAGACTACTCATGAAAAACCACAAGAAACCAAAACTGAACCCTTCAAGAAAGCAAGGAAGTGTAAGGCTTCAAAGAATTTTGCCGTTGTTACCCCAACAAATTAAGTTGCTCCCAACCAACTAGCACAACCTTCTGCTAAGAAACAATATGCTAGAACTACACCCTTGTGTAACCTAGACAATTGTCATCACCAACATCATTTACCATGTCGCCATTGTACCATTTGTGGACAATTTGTTCATTTGGCAAATGTCTGTTGTTCTACTCCTACCCTAAACCAAGCTGTTCCAAATCTTGGTCTGTCACACCTTGACTTTTGCGGAAGCGTATGCTGTGTAACTTGTTCAATATCATTGCATTCAATCATAATACACAACTATATGATCAAAACGATGTTCATCCATTCATTAAGTTTAAAATATTACAAACACCAGTCATTTAAGTTTCAACAACATGACCTTTGACTAAGTTACAAACCAACAAAAGTGGATGACATCTAACATGGAATTTACTTCTAGAAACAACACTCGCGCCCAAGATCCAACTTGTTACCTGAAATACATGTAATTTTGGAAAATATTAACAAAAGTTGAGCGAGTTCATGCGTTTGGTATGAGTATTGATAAGCTTGTAAACATTTGAGAGACTCCTTTTGAAAACAGGTATGAAAAGCATCTATGAACAGATCAAATTAGTGTTTTGCAAGGACATTATTGTATGTGAAGACATAGGGAGCACTCAAAATGAGTAGGCTTATACCCTCGTCGATTTTCCCTCGACCGTGTCGAATTTCCCCTTGACTGTGTCAATTTACCTTAACTATGTCAATTTACCTTGACTATGTCAATTTACCTTGACTGTGTCAGATTACCCTTGACCGTTGTCGAATTACCTCGACTGGGACACCGAAGCACTCAAGTGGTCACATAAGGACCATGAGTGGGGCTCGGTCGTACCCATTAGATCTAACCTTCGTCCATAAATAAGAGTTAATGGCATTTCAATTTCATTCTATGCTCACATGATCTATAATTCATTTCATAGCCAATTCATACCATTTAAACGTATGCAACATGTATTCCACCCCCGAGAGTTATAAATCCGAAAACAGTTAAGAGAAAAGGGGGACATGAACTCACTGTTTTGCGTTCTTCAATCCGACGTAACTCAAGCTGCTACTAGTGTGCACGACTACCTACAACGTACTACGGTCTATTAGACGAGCGGGTCATGCCTTGACTTAGTATTATTTAGTGTCTTTGAGTTACGTTTCTTTGTGTCCTTAATATTATCCCAAATTATATAATTATTTGTTAAAATAATAAATATTTTAACTTAAATTATATTTATGAATTTTGGAATATTAGATAAAATAATACATTTTAACTTGTCAAGTTTATGTATTGTACTTATATAACCCCCAAGGATGGGTGTAATTGTATTCGTATTCTTATCCTTCTATATTTTGCCAAGTATCGATGGCGTATTCCAGTGTGTAATTATACGTACAAGAATACGTATTTTTATTGTGTTTATTAAGTATCTTATACTTAATTTTTGTATTAACCTTTCCGGAATAATATTTTTAATAAAAATTACATCAATATATATTTCCAAAATATATATTTTAAGAAATATTACATAGAAAAATAATTTAGAATTTTTCCTTGGCAAAAAAATTTATACTTTTCATATAAGTCTCAAGAATAATATATTTTCAAGTCTAACTTGGAAAATATATATGTATAAATCTATTGTTCACCCAAAAATAATATGTCCAAAGTTATTTAAGAAAATATATATTTTTCCAAAAAAATAATATATCTTCTAATAATTCCAAGAAAATATATATATTTTTACTTACCAAAAATAATATATTTTCTCCTTGTAAAAAATATGATTTATTTTATAATACTCACGAAAATCATATTTTTGTTCTCTTGGTTTCCAAAATACCGTTACCAAAATATACTTATGACTTTAATCCTGAAATATTTATGTAAGTTATCTTCCTTGTTCGGTTTCACAAATATTTTGGGTATAAATTATGTATTTATTTCTTCGAATTTTGGTAGTATTTTCGGATTCTAATTTCTTGGTATTTTGGTGAGTTATATTATTTCAAGCCCTAAAATAATATAACTAATACACATAATATACAAATAATCACACACATGGTGACATCTAAATATATATTTCCTAAATACATAATTAGTCGCTTTTAATTACAAAAACCAACCTCCAATATTTATAATCTTGTGACAAAAATTATGGCAAACTTTATATAAAATTTTATGGTTTAAAATATACTTGTAATTATTTGTTTAAAAATAATTTTTCTAAGTGTTATATTTTTAGAAAAAATTTTCCATAGTTTCCCCTTAAAAAATGGAGGTTTTCATGCTTTCAAAGCATATCATTTTCTTTTACAATCATCATCAATCATCAACAAATCATTCAACACTTACCATGTGCCAAAAATATGAAATTTACACTATGTCATGAAGTTTAAACTTTGTAAAAATCTGTAGTAACTTACTAGTGTATTTAGTAAGCTTAGTTACCTTTAAAGTGTGGTTATTTATTTAAAAATATCATTCTTGAAGAATTTAGATCTTCACAACTTGTGAAGTGATTTTCTAAAAATATTTCTTCTTGAGTTTTTCTTGTTAAATATATATTTCTACACTTGATTAACCACTAAAAATGTGGTTAATTTCTTTATGAACCAAGTTTATGTAAATCTTGTAGTTTTAACTTAGTTTCTTGAAAAATCATTCTTGAAATCATATGTTTACAAGTCTCATTTCACACTTTTATCATCATACTTCAAGAAAACATTAAATCTTTCAAGTTCATGTTGTAACATAAGGATGATCATTATGATTTTCTCAAGATCTATCCTCATACTTGCTAGATCATGTGTTTAATCATCATCTAGCAAGGTTCTTATGATGATCAACAACATAAACACAAGAAATCAACAATCAAGTATATTACATACACTTTAACATCTTTGATTTTCATGATTTAGAGCTTTTTGTTCATGTTTAGGCTTATGTTTCTTCATGATCTTTATGTTTAACAACTTATATCATCTTTTAACCAACATAATATGAAGTAAAATGAGATTAGGAAGGTCTTACTACTAGCACAAGGTTAGGGATGATGTTCAAAAAGATGAAGATGACAAATGAGGTGGATAAAAGCACTTGGAAGAGGTCCTTCAAGTTTCAAGGCTGCCAAGCTTCCTAACTTAGCTTCTTACACCTTAGGAATACTTTGGAATGAATGAAGGGAACTTGGAATGGTGGTGGTGGGTTTGGTGGCTAACGGCCGAGAGGGGAGAAGAGAGGGAGAGATGGTGTGTTGAAGTGTTTGTGAAATGAGAAGTTGTGAGGATCTAGTGGGTTATAATGAGCAAGCTTCCAACATTCTCTAGACTCTTGGTCTTAATGTTTCATAAAGAGCCAACATATCTTATAAAATATCCAAATAAAATCCTTGGAGTGGGCCCCACTTGTAACCGTAAGTTGAGGGGGGGGGGGGTCTAGTTGAGTTTCAATCAACAGTTAAGTGTTTAGTTAGAATGTAAGGGTGCTAGTTAGGTATTTTATGTGTTTAGTGCTTATGAGATGTAATATGATGTTCGGTGACCATAACTAGCTTCGTAACACTAAAACAATGTTTCTAGTGAAAATTTAGTATTTCGGGTAGTGTCCGGTTGTTCGTTTCGTTATTGTTCGTTAAAGCGCTAAATTGCGCAGTTTAGGGTGCTTTATGTCATGTTTTATGACGGTTTTAATTTCCGACACTTAGGAAAGTATTTTGGACAATTATATCATAATTCGGCATTATATTTAGATGTTAAAAGTTGAATTTTTGATGAATTTGTTTATTTTCTGTAGAATTTTGCAGTTTTAGTGTGTTTCTGGCACTTTCCGGTACCTATGTCATCATTAGGAAGGCAGTTTTGTAATCCCTACTTTCCTACACACTATACTAGTGTAACACTTGGTCCTGGGGCTTATTTTGTGTCTTAACATCTTGTCTGTCTAAGTACTAAACTCCCGTTAGTACTTCTAGTTTGTCTGATATTGTGCCAATTCTGTTATGTGCATTAGTAGAACTATATTGTGTTGCATGTAGTAATGATAAAAGTCTTGCAACAAGAAATGCCATTGTATGTATATAACAGAAATCAGAATTTCATTCGTCTTGTAAACTATATCATGCACAGTTATTAAAGCACAGATTACTGTTTAATTATTGTACGGAATGCATGGAAAAGTGCCAGTTGTCACATGGTCAAACTCAAACTATGCCTAACCGCCCTCATTACCCGCTTGGATCCTACTACAATTGTGGTGATCTTACTCACTACGGAAACAATTTCCCAAAGCTTGTTAATGCTACTCCAACCCATGGACGTACAGTTAACATAAATGCTAACGAGGCTCATGCTAACAACGATGTAGTTAACGGTACGTTCCTTATTAATAACCAAACTGCTTCTGTTCTTTTTTATTCGGGTGCCGATAGAAGTTTTGTATCCTCAGCTTTTGAACCTTTCCTTTCAATGCCTCGAACTAAGCTAGGAAAACCATTAACAGTAGAAGTAGCTAGTGGCGAACCTCTTATACCTGATTCTGTCATTCATAGTTGCCAATTAGACCTCAATAACCATATTTTTCCCATTGACCTCACGCCAATGCAAGTTGGGAGTTTTGACGTCATAGTAGGCATGGACCGGTTAACCAAACATCATGCCGAAGTTATTTTTTTGATAAGATTGTTCGCGTATCTCTTCCATCTGGCGAAATCTTAGAAGTTCGGTGGAGAGAAACCATCTAGTAGACTCAAACTCATGACTTGTACCCAAGCCCAGAAATACCTACGAAAGAAATATGTAGCCTTTTTGGCACATATCGTAGAGGAGAAAGGCAAGAGTAATGTAACACCCCGACCACGTAATACAACAAACCGCGACGGAAACGTCGGGGAGTCATGTCACAGAATCATTATTTCACAACTCATGGTATTTGAAGTTTTGTTTTATATCATTAATGGACTCGTTGTTTTGATACAAACCAGATAAATACAAACATTTGTCTTTCAAGTTTTAAAGTCACCAAGGCATGAGTCCATCCTATGTGTAGCATGCGTCAACAATTGTCACATAATAGAACCTGAAACAAATGTGAAAATAAAACGTC
>JARYGA010000364.1:0-33811 GCA_030545235.1 Helianthus tuberosus | reverse complement strand
AATTTGGGCAGCACTTAAACATCCATTGGATTGATTTCTATCGATCGGACATTAAATCGTAGCAGCGATTGAGTTATTACCCTGTTATCGCAGCAGAGGTTCGGGATTATAACTACTTTTGAACGAAACAGTGTATATGTGAGTGTACGTAAAGAAATTTAACGTCGAAACATGCAAACTGATCAAGTCCCAAGCCCCTGAATTTATAGCCTGATTTGGTACCTCCCGCGTGTCGCGACAGGTTCTCCCACACCTGTCGCGTGTCGCGGGGAAACCCAAAGGAGGCTAGGCCTGCTTTGTCACCTACTTAGCCCTGTTGAGTCGACAGAATTCGAAATTACGTGTTTTGGAATCGTTTTGAGCAGATAAACATAATTTAGGGAATACCCCCTTGAGTTTTAGGGGCCCTGATCCTGATTTCAAATGTTCTGAAATTTTTAGGGTTTATGCAGAATTACTTGGGGGTCTTAATTAGTGTTTCCTTTTGTTTAGAATAAAATAATAAATAGGACTTTTGATGGGAGATGTTACATCCTCCCCACCTTAATAAAAATCTCGACCTCGAGATTTACTGGAATAATTGAGGATATTTCCGTTTCATTTCTGATTCCAGCTCCCAAGTATATTCGGGTCCTCTTTTCGACTCCCACTTGACTTTAACTAGTACCAATCGCTTGTGTTTGAGAAATTTAATCTTTCGGTCTTCTATTTGTAGTGGCTTCTCTATGAACTTTAACTTTTCATTTACCTCTACATCTTGAAGAGGTACTACCAGGGATTCGTCTGATAAACATTTCTTGAGATTGGATACATGAAATACGTCATGTACTCCAGCTAACTCTTTTGGTAGTTGTAAGCGATAGGCAACTAGTCCTATACATTGGATTATTGGAAATGGTCCTACGTATCTTGGACTTAGCTTTCCTTTCTTACCGAACCGTACTACTCCTTTCCAAGGAGAAACTTTCAAGAGTACTTTGTCTCCTATTTGGAATTCTAACGGCTTGCGTCGATTATCGGCATAACTTTTCTAGCGATCTCGAGCCGTCTTTAGTCTTTCTTTGACTTGAGTAATCTTGTCGGTAGTTTCTTGTACAATTTCAGGACCTGATAATTGACTTTCTCCTATTTCTGCCCAACAAACTGGAATTCTGCATTTACGTCCGTATAATGCTTCGAACGGGGCAGCTTCAATGCTTGAATGATAACTATTGTTATAGGAGAATTCAATTAATGGTAGATGGTCGTCCCAGTTTCCACCAAAATCTATCACACATGCTCTAAGCATGTCTTCTAGAGTTTGGATCATCCTTTCACTTTGTCCATCTTTTTGAGGATGATATACAGTGCTTAAATTTAGTCGGGTTCCCATTGCTTCCTGGAAACTTGTCCAGAAGTTGGAAGTAAAACGACTATCCCTATCCGATACAATGGAGAGTGGAACTCCATGTAAGGATACTACTTCGTCTACATACAACTTGGCTAACCTTTCCATGGTAAAGGTTTCTTTCATGGGTAGAAAATGAGCTGATTTGGTTAATCGATCCACAATTACCCAAATCGCATCATTACCTTTTCTTGTTTTGGGCAACTTAGTAACAAAGTCCATTGTTATGAGTTCCCATTTCCATTCAGGCATTTCTAATTGTTGTAGTAGACCTGAAGGTTTCTGGTGTTCTGCTTTAACTTGTGAACAAGTAAGACACTTAGAAACATATCTAGCTATGCCTTTTTCATTCCTATCCACAAGAAATTATTTCTTAAATCTTGGTACATTTTATTATTACCAGGATGCATGGTATACCTAGATTTATGAGCTTCTTCTAAAACCTTATGTCTTAAATCTCCTTGCTTAGGTACCCAAATCCTTTTCTTATGGAATCTCCAGATTCCATCAGCTCCTTGCTCTAATTCCTTTATTCGTCCTTTCATTCCTTCAGCATCATCCTTGATTGCTGTTTCCTGGATATTTCTCAATTGTTCCATTAAATCTAACTGTAGATTTAATCTAAGAGCACGAACTCGTCGTTGTTTTTCATGATACTTACGACTTAAGGCATCTACCACTACGTTTGCCTTTCCTTCGTGGTATTGAATATCACAGTCGTAGTCAATTAGGATTTCCAACCATCTCCTTTGCCTCATGTTTAATTCTTTTTGACCAAATATATACCTTAAACTCTTATGATCTGTATAGACAGTAAAATTACTTCCATACAGATAGTGTCTCCAAATTTTAAGGGCAAAAATTATGGCTCCTAACTCTAAGTCATGAGTCGTATAGTTTTCTTCGTGCTTTTTCAATTGCCTTGAAGCATACGCAATTACCTTCTTGCGCTGCATTAACACACATCCAAATCCTAGTTTTGAAGCATCACAGTATATTTCAAAATCTTCTGTTCCTTCTGGTAAGGCTAAAATTGGAGCGTTTGTTAGCTTTTGCTTCAAAATCCTAAAGGCTTCTTCTTGCCTAGATCCCCATTCAAACTTAACTGCTTTACAAGTTAGTTTAGTTAATGGTACAGCTATTTTGGAAAAATCCTTAATAAACCGTCTATAATATCCAGCTAATCCTAAAAAGCTTCTAATTTCCATAGCTGTTTGTGGAACCTTCCATTTGGTGATCCCTTCTATTTTGGAGGGATCTACGTGAATGCCTTCATGGTTCACCATGTGTCCTAAAAATTGCACTTTCTGTAGCCAAAATTCACACTTCGAGAATTTGGCGTAAAGCTTTTCTTTTCTTAACAAAGTTAAGAGTGCATGCAAGTGCTGACAATGCTCGTCCTGACTTTTGGAATAAATAAGTATATCGTCGATAAAGACAATTACAAATTTATCCAAGTACGGTTTACAGATTCTATTCATCATGTCCATAAATGCTGCAGGTGCATTCGTTAATCCGAAGGGCATGACTGTAAACTCGTAATGACCATACCTAGTTCTGAAAGCAGTTTTAGGTATGTCTTCTTCTTGTACTTTTAATTGATGATATCCGGAGCGTAAGTCGATCTTAGAAAAATATCTAGCTCCTTGAAGTTGATCAAAGAGATCATCAATCCTAGGTAATGGGTATCGATTCTTAATTGTAACCTTATTCAATTCTCTATAATCAATACACATTCTCATTGACCCATCTTTCTTTTTCACAAACAACACGGGTGCTCCCCATGGGGATGAACTAGGTTGTAATAAACCTTTACTTAGTAATTCATCTAATTGCGTTTTCAGTTCTAACATTTCGGTGGGTGCTAACCGATAAGGTGCCTTGGCTATCGGTGTAGTTCCGGGAATTAGATGAATTCTAAATTCTACTTCCCTGTCGGGTGGTAATCCCGGGAGTTCTTCTGGGAATACATCTGGGTATTCTGAGATTACAGGAATCTCCTTAAGTTCTTTATCCTTAGTACTAATGATTACTGAAATCATATATACTATTCCTTGGTTTCGTTCATAACTAGCAATTTTCATTACTGAAATGAACTTCATGGGGTTTCGCGGCTTATCTCCTGTAACCATGATTACTTCTCCGGTGGGTTCCCGAATCTCTATAGAGTTCTTATCACAAAGGATTCGAGCATGGTTGGCTACTAACCAATCCATTCCTAACACAACATCGAACCAGCTAAATTCATTGGTAATAGGTTTGCATGAAATTTATGACCTGAAAGTTCTATATTTTCTTTTTGCAAAACCTTATCTATGTTAATAGAATTCCCATTTGCCGTTTTGACTGTAAAAATCTGCCTAAGGTTTGTTAATGGTAAGTTAAGAGCTTGGCAGAATGTAGTATTTATAAAACTTTGGTTTGCACCAGAGTCAAATAATACTTTTGCGTAAACATTGTGAACTAAGAATGTACCAGCTATCACGTCAGGGATTAGCTCGGCTTCCTGAGTAGTTAACTGGAATGCTCGAACGTTATTCTTGGTAGCTCCGTAAGCCGGTTTGGCTTTATTGTCTGTTGGTTTAACCAATTTAGGACATTCTGGTTTGAAATGTCCTGCTTCTCCACAGTTATAGCAGACCCTTGTTTTCTTTCTGCAGTCTTCTTCACGATGTCCTACAACTTTGCAAAAGTTGCAGGTTACATTGCATCTTCCAAAATGTTTCTTTCTGCAATTCCTGCGGAATAGCGGAGTTGAGGATTGCCCGGTTCCTTTCTTCTTGAAGTTGCTATTATTACCCACACGAAATCCTTGAGTAATTTTCTGAGCCAGTTCCTTTTTCCTATTTTCATCTCTTGTGCGTACCAACTCGTCAGTTAGGGTGTTAGCTAATTCTACCACATCGTCAATAGTGCGAGGTCTCGCAGCTTTAATGATATTACGGATTTAGCCAATCAATCCCCAAATATAGCGGGAAATAAGTACCGGTTCTGGTGAAGCCAGGGTTGGTACAACTCTAGCATATTCAAAGAATGTCGAAGTATACCCTCGACAGTCTACACCCATCATCCGATGATTCAGGAATTTATTATGCCATTTGTTCCTTTTCGTATTCGGGACAGAATTTTCTTTCTATTAGTTGCTTAAATTCTTCCCAACTCATGGCATAGGCCACACTTCTTCCTTTGGCTTGAAGTACCGTATTCCACCATTCCAGTGCCCCTTCTTTGAAAAGATGCGATGCGTACATGACCTTATCGTCCTCGTCACATTTACTTATCAAAATTACTGCTTCGGTCTTTTCCAACCAACGCAGCGCTGCAGTTGCCCCTTCATTGCCTGCAAATTCAGCTGGTTTACAGGCAAGAAAATCCTTATAAGTGCAACCGGGCGTTGCAGCTTTCATTTTCTTAAGGAGTGGAGCTTGCACCCCATCGTTGTTGTTATTAGTATGGTTGCCGCCTCCATTTACACTATTACTAAAATTATCGCCTTGTGTGCGTTTACAAGGAATAATTTGTTGAGGTTCAACAGGTTTCTGGGCAGCAGCAAGGATTGCTGGAATAGCATTGGCTATCCCTTGAGCAACGATATTTTCTATATTTTGCCTAGTCATAAATTGATCCTCCTGGTGTTGCTCAGATTGGTTAACCTCGTTAACTGGTTCATTATTAGCGTTTTCCATCTGATAATTAATATATATAATTTATTAGTATAGAATAAATAACAATTATACACAAAACAATCATACAAATTTCACAATACACATATATATCCAAAATTATCGATTTCTCAATTTCCCTTTTTATATATCATATTATGCATCCGTACACACTGTTATCTTACAAAGTTTTATTTTTATTTTACAAGATTATATTTTTATTACTATTATTATTATTATTATTATTATTATTATTATTATTATTATTATTATTATTATACAATCACAGCTACGTTCTCACACTATCCCTTTTGCTGATATTTCAGAAACGACGCTCCCTCTCGTTGTACTTCCAGGAGATTTGCTCTCCCACCTCCCGAATCCTATTCCCTGCACCTATCAGCTCCTCGCCAAAATGGTGGAGTTCAGCTAAGTTTTCATTGCTCATTGGTGGGTTTGGTATAGGTTCTGGGTCGAACTGAGGGAAAAGGTATAAGGATTATTTAGGAGGTTTTGAAACTGCCAGTCGTTGGTCCACCACTCGTCCATTTCGCCTAAAGGTTGGGTATGGATTAAAGGTTCTGGATGGCTGGTTCCAAATTTATTGGAAGTTGAGTTTCAGCAGGATAAGGGTAGAGGTTATTATTGATAGATCTAATGATATCATAGCCTGCCAGTATGTGATCCAATTCCTCCTGTAGTGGCAACTCCTCGACTTGTTTAGAACTTTCCCCAATTTCCCTTTCTACTTGCCTAGAACCTTCTCTGTTCGCAATTCCTTTTCCTTTATCTATGGGATTCTCTATTTTGAGAACCTTTCTAGTTGCTGGTTTCCTCCTGCGTACACGCCTCCAACCTACAAATATTCTCCTTTTCTTAGGCTTTGATTTCTCCAAAGGTGGAGCGTGGAATTCCATAGGTTCTTCCACATCGGATTTGTAACCAGTAAAGTCCTTGGAAACTTCCACTTTCACTGGATAGGGATTGAGATTCTGAAGGGCTTCAGATAACTCATTCATGCTTTTTAGCATATATGCAAAATGCACAAAAATGCTAAGTTAAAATTTTATAACAAAATTTCACAGTTAAACATTCAAGTATTATTGCATACCGTGTGACTAATTTAATACAAAGGACAACTGACAATTAAAACATACTAGGGTTTATTGTAAACTTATTTATTTACTGGGTAAAGTTTCTGGCTTGTAGATGATATGGGTGCTAGAACTGGGTCAGGGTTTTTTTTTTTTTTTAAATTTTGCATTCACTGCTACAGTGGCTAACATATAGAGGTCTGCCCATTTTTCATCTAATTCATCTTCCCAAGGAGGGTGATTGCCTATTTCCGGTGTCTTCTTAGGCATCTTTACTTGTTTTGGCTTCTTTATTTTCTCTTGACTTTTCCTAATAATCAAACTTCTTTTATTAGGAGAAAGTGGTTCCTCATATTGTGCCTTTCGAACAAATATTCCTTCCTCAGTATCTGTTGGGTATTTTGAGGATGAAGTTCCTTTTTCTTTCAGTGAAGTATCTAATTTATGATAGATATCCGAAAGTCTTTGTTTACCCATACCTTAAACAAATATTCAAATAATAAAACACGTAATCACAAAAATGGCAATCAGTAAAATTAAGTATTTTCTAAATACTTAATTGGCTTAAATCAGTGGCTCTGATACCACCATTTTCTGTCACGGCCCCCGACCCGGTTTGACCTGATTCAGGAGCCGCGGGACAGAAAATCCCGTGGTATTTATTTAATTGAGTTTGACAGCGGAAGATTTTAGCAGGATCTTTTAAAACTGAAAATGCCTGGTTATTTTATTTCATAATTCGGGATAAAACCCCGGTAGTTTACAATAAGGTGATTTCACTGAGAAATCTTTATTTTACAAAACATGTGCCTTTATTTATAGTGAGCCACTTCCTTAAGCTTGTAGTGCTTTGCGGCACTTTTCCTGGATCACAACAGATCACCTGAAACATGTTTGAAAAAGGTTTTGTCAACGGGGAAATACTGGTGAATCATTCTTTTACTAGAAACGACGTGTTGTTATAAATTTACAGTATTAAGACCGATTACAATGTTTATACATATCCACCATCTACCCACGGTATTTATCACTCAACCACCTATTGGCTATCTCGTTGTCCAATGGTGTCTGTGATTATGGTCATATCACCCCTTGGCTAATCCGTTGTCCAATAGTGACGGTTATCATGTATTGTATACAAAACCCCACATACCGGCTGTAATTTGGAGATTACAAAGACTTAATCCCTGTAATTATAACTTTGAAAATAAATAGGGTTTTGGAAATAATTTGATAAAAAGAGAATGACTCACTTTGCAGATTTATTCGGGCAGAGTTTAGCCTACTGATAAGCCTGTTAACCTAATTTAACAATAATGCACACGAAATTAGGTCAGTAACTAATACAACATTTACGATAACTCATGAGATGAAAACCTTCACAATGAATGATAAAGCGCGATACTTAAACATCCATCGAATTTACGACGAATGACAAAGTATAAACCCTAATTTGGGCAGCACTTAAACATCCATTGGATTGATTTCTATCGATCGAACATTAAATCGTAGCAGCGATTGAGTTATTACCCTGTTATCGCAGCAGAGGTTCGGGATTATAACTACTTTTGAACGAAACAGTGTATAAGTCAGTGTACGTAAAGAAATTTAACGTCGAAACATGCAAACTGATCAAGTCCCAAGCCCCTGAATTTATAGCCTGATTTGGTATCTCCCGCGTGTTGCGACAGGATCTCCCGCACCTGTCGCGTGTCGCGGGGAAACCCAAAGTAGGCTAGGCCTGCTTTGTCACCTACTTAGCCCTGCTGAGTCGACGAAATTCGAAATTACGTGTTTTAGAATCGTTTTGAGCAGATAAACATAATTTAGGGAATACCCCCCTTGAGTTTCAGGGGCCCTGATCCTGATTTCAAATGTTCTGAAATTTTTAGGGTTTATGCAGAATTACTTGGGGGTCTTAATTAGGGTTTCCTTTTGTTTAGAATAAAATAATAAATAGGACTTTTGATGACAGTTGTTACAACAGGTACTACTCGTAATTGGCTGGAAGCTTCTGGGCGTTAAGTAGAGGATCTTGCAAGTCCGTAATGCCTTATGTCTGTTGAATATGTTGTGTATTTGATTTAGATCCGCCTGTGGTTTTAATATTACAAGCTCGAATGTAATTATCATTTCAATATTTTCTGACAATTGGGTTTGTAATAATATTTTATATTCCAAGACTTCCGCTGTGCTATTCTGTGTCTGTTTGACTATGACGATATCAATCTTACGTCACGATACTCCCCAACGGGCCCACCGGGCTGAGCTGTAGATATCGGGGTGTGACAATAATGAATTAAGTGTATAAGCATGAACGAATAAGCAAGGGATAATTTGTATGAAATAGGGAATTTTATTACGATTAGAGCCTCGAATTTACAATGTTACAACGAAAGACGATTACAAGGGAAACAAGTTTCCAAAAGTAGAAATACAAGACAAGCTTTTTAATTAAGGAAAGTTACGCAAAAGCGGGACGTTACATACATACAATCTCAAAGTGCAAAACCCAAGCAAGGCCCTGTTATGTGGGTGTATTTGACCGAAAGAAACACGATAATACTCTAAGACATTGAGGACAAAAACAGAAAAGGGTGACGGAGGTTTGAAAATTCAAAATGACAGCAATATAAAGCAACGAAACCGGCCGGACAATGATCGATAGACTTGTCTAAACCTAGATCCACCGAGTTAAACTTTGAATCGATCCCCCATTGAACACAAAATGCCTCAAAAAAGAAAAATATGAAGAAAATACTAACCTGGACGGAAGAAGGTGTTTGAGAGAAATAAGTAAAGTTTGTTTATCTTGATAAATGGGTAAATAAATAAAGGCTGACGACTACCATAATTACATAGAGGGCTAATAACTGCCGTCTGCAAAAACTGTCAAATCAACTGTCTTTTCAAATTCAAATCCAGCTGTTTCGCCGCCTAAAATACGAAGCCTGGACCCTTTCAAGCCTTGAAGCCTTTTAATTGGTAAAAAATATCGTGCAAAATCCAGAAGCCTTTGAGCTTACATCACAAAATCCTCTGACTTGGGGGACTGATGATGTGGGTAGCTCAAGCTTAATAAACTGGCTGAAAGTGCAATATAGCTTAAAGGGTTGAAAGGTAAAAGAGTTTGGAAGACGACCAGCTGTAGTGAACAGCAGAAAGCATGAAACAGTGTCAAGTCACATCACACTTTACGTGTGATCTCTCCCACTCAGCCGCAAAAGAGCATGTGGGAAGTAACACTCTTTTACCCGCAGGTCCGAAGCCTTCAACCTACCAAAAATGGGAAGCTCCTCACTGCACTCTCGGATCACTAGTCAAATATTTCCTTTCTTGGATGATTCCTTCTCTATAAATAACAATGCTTGTCCATTCAATCAGCCATTACAGAAATATCACACTCTCTCTAGAACTTGTGCTTCACTTGTTCTATTATTCACTCACTCCAACACTATTACATTGCATGCAAACATTCTGGATTGAGTCTCCTTCAATACACAATTCAAAGCAATCCTTAGTAAAGTGATCTGACCCTACGTATTGCATACGTGAGGGGACCCCGCGGCCTGCGTTAGGCAAAGCAAGACTCTTGAACCCTTTTGCCTAGCCAGTCTAACCACTCTTCTTGGTCTTATATTTGTTGCAGCAACAAGCTTGAATTCCAATTTAACTATATTAACCCCACCTCCTCCTATGATAGCTCTATTGAGAGGCAAAACCGACCATACTCTTTTATTAGAGTGACAAGCCTCAACAACTTTCTTCCATACACATTTTCCCTCATTCCTATATCTCCATCTTAGACACAATGTAATTAGATGTAATATGTATAGTATATAACCCCCTCCTGTTTGTAAACCTAATCAAAATTAATACAACTTTTTACAATTACACACAAAGTCTTACTAGCTTGGTATCAAAGCGAACACCCACCCCACTCCGGAGACATCAGAGTTTGTTTTTCAACCTAGATTGTCACAAATCGATCTCCAATCATTACAAGGCTTTCTATTGGACCGGTTTTTGAATATGAGATTGACTTCTGTTCCACAAATTGATTTTTGGACTTGTTGATTCGTAGATTTGATTTGTGTGAAACTTCTACAACATTGTTTGTGCGAAGCTTCTACAACATTATTGCTTTTTCTTAAAGTTGAATGAATGTATAGATTAATGAATAAAATAACAAGTGGATCGTGGAATACGCGTGCTTCTAGTTGTCTAGGCCATCTTCCGTGACTGATTAATATTAATTTAATTACTAGCACCACCATCTATGGGCTTTGACCTAACTTGGGCTTCGTCCAATATAAACAAACCCTTTTATTCATTTTCACGTTATCTATACATATATATTTTTACTGTTTGGGAATTTCTGAATGGTTAAGTGCCGGACTGATAAGAGGTCCGAATCATTAAATTTTTTTTTGAAAGGAGAATTTTATAAACAACGCCAAACCCCCCCCCCCCCCCCCCAAAAAAAAAAAAACAGGGGCGGCAACAACAGCAAACTACATCAAATCAAAATTACATCATTTTTCCCAACTCAAAGACGTATCTTTAGACCGATTCCTATACCACAAGAACCCGAGAGACTTAATGTTTTGAGTAGCCTCTACGGGGTTTACATCGATATTAGAAAATCTTCTTATTGTTTCTCGCCTTCCAAATGCACCAAGCCGCCACATACATAATACCTTGAATCACCTATTTAGCCTTTCTCCAAACATTGCAGTAAATATGGGCTTCAACAATATCTTTAACCAACAACAAAATAAAAGGACTAAATTTGCACCACACATTAATATAATTCCAAACCGAAGAAGCGATGTCACACGCACAGAGAATGTGATCCGTTGTTTTAGTCTCGTTACCAAAAAGAGCACACGAAGTATCGCCAACGTAACAGTTCCTTTCCTGAAGGGCTGAAAGAGTCGGGATACGGTCCAAGGCCGCCCTCCATATAAACACATTACATTTTTTTGGAACCCATTTCGACCACTGAAAGACAAACCTGTTAATGGTCCAAGGTCCGAATCATTAACTGCTGAACCAATAAGAGGTCTGAACCACTAAGAGCCAGTTTAATGCTTAACCGTTCAGAGGCAAATGTCTGACCAATTCAGATTAGAGAACTTAACCATTCAGAGGCAAATGTCTAAACCATTCAAACATATGCTCGTGAAACAAACAGACTGAATCATTAAGTGTTGAACTAGTAAAAGGTCTGAACTATTAAATGCTGAACCAGTAAGAGTCTGAACCATTAAGAGCTAAACAAACAGCTCCGTAGTCTATTACGTTAGTTTAGTTCTGAATCCTATTGAAAATTAATAAAACAAACGATTAGGTTTTGAAATTCAACTTAAAAGTCTACCGTAAACTTTAATGGGCAGTTTTTAAACATATTTACAAACGTCATTAGATATGAAGAAATACATAAGAAAAGACGAAAGATTTTTATAAGTTGAAACTAGGCTTGGCAACTCTGACCCGGTCACCAAATTTTGGGTTCTTATGGGTTGTTTTAACGGCCTGCCGGGTCATTCTGGGCGTGCTTGATATTAAGAGCGGGTCAAAATGGGTTGTAATAGAACATACAAAATGAAGTACAGGTTGATTACTCAAACCTAATAGGGTTAGAATGAGTTATTTTCTTACGTGAACGGGTTCGGATCTCTTACTGGTTCAACACTTAGGGCATGTTTGGCTTAGCTTTTTAAATGGGCTTAAGACTTTTTGGAAAAGTCATGATGTAGTGACTTTTTGGAAAAGTCACTTTTCACCTCACATACACCTCATTGCCAAACAGACTTTTTAGAGCTTATAACTTTTCAAAAAGCCAACAAGTCAATAAGTTGTTTCAAAAAGCTTAGCCAAACATGCCCTTAATCATTCAGAAGTTGCCAAACAATTCCTACATCTTTATATTAAAAAGAAAAAATTATATACGTAGATAATGTGAAAATGAATAAAAGGGTTGGTTTATATTTGACGAAGCCCAAGTTAGGTCAAAGTCCATAGATGGTGATACTAGTAATTAACTAATTATTATATTATTTAATATTAATCAGTCACGGAAGATAGCCTAGACAACTAGAAGCATGCGTATTTCACGATCCACTTGTTATTTTATTCATTAATCTATACTTGTTTTTTTTAAGAAAAAGCAATAATTCACTATTTACCATATATTTTAATATATAAAATCATTTATACACACATACATTTATACACGCATACATGTATTTCAACTTATAAAAATCTTTCGTCTTTTCTTGTGCATTTCTTCATATCTAATGACGTTTGTAAATATGTTTAAACCTGCCGACTGAAGTTTACGGTAGACTTTTAGAAATTTCTTGGTAAGAAATAACAAGTCAACGTCAAAGTCTTTGAAAGGAAATTTATTTTGGTAAGAAATAAAAGTGAGAAAACAGAAAGCATCATATTTGAAAAACGTAAGAGAACATGTACCAAGTAAGATGCATTCTAGTATCTATACAAATCTTACTATTTCTTCGCTTTTGCACTTGTATAGACAACATCACACTCAACCGACCTGTTAAAGATGGGGATATTTTAGTCTCTAATGGAGAAACTTTTGCTCTTGGATTTTTTAATCCCGCAAACTCCACCAACAGATATGTGGGTATCTGGTATAACAAGATTTCTGAGCAAACTATAGTTTGGGTTGCCAATAGAGACCGTCGGATCTCCAACTCGACCGGCATCCTATCCATGGATCAAACGGGGAACCTACTCCTTCAAGAAAAAGATCAAAGTTTTGTGTTTCGGTCAACCAATGTTTCCGGAGTGATGAATGATAGTTTTACGGCCCAGTTGTTGGATTCGGGGAATTTGGTGGTGTTTCAAGGCCTAAAGAAAGAGGTATATTCATGGCAAAGCTTTGATCACCCTTCAAATACGTTTCTTTCGGGTATGAAGCTCGGGTTATATAAGAAAACGGGTTTGAACAGGGTGATTACATCTTGGAAGTCTAGTGGGAATCCTGGTGTGGGGGATTATACATATAAACTGGAGCTTGTTGGGTCAACTCAATTGTTCTTGTTTAAAGGTATGACAAAATATTGGCGGGCAGGGTCATGGACTGGTCTTGGATGGAGTGGTGTACCGGGGATGACGAAAGATTATATCTATATCGCTAGTTGTATAAATAATGATGATGAGGTGACCATCGCTTACCATATGCGCAGCCCGTCCATGCTCTCTAGATTAGTCGTTACCGAGTCTGGTACTTTAGAGAGGCTAACTTGGCACGAATCAGATTGAAAGTGGATTGGGTTCTGGTCCCACCCAAAAGACCAGTGTGATGGGTATAACCATTGCGGTCCTTTTGGCTTTTGTGATCCAAATGCATCAGTTACTTTTGAGTGTGACTGCCTTCCTGGATACGAGCCACGATCACCACAGGACTGGTACATAAGGGAAGGCTCCAAAGGGTGTAAGAGAAAGGTCGGAATACAGATGTGCAAGGTCGGAGACGGGTTGGTTGAGTTGGCCCGTGTTAAGGTACCTGACACATCATCGGCACGTGTGAACATGAGTTTGGGTTTAAAAGCGTGCGAAGAGTTGTGCTTGAGGAATTGTACCTGCATGGGGTACGCAAGTGCTGATATCAGTAAAGGGGCAGAGGGTGGAGGTTGTATTACGTGGCATGGGGACATGAACGATACGAGAACGTTTTTAGATGGCGACCAATCTTTTTATATGCGGGTGGATGCAGCTGAGTTAGGTACGCTATCAATAGTTACTATTATTCTTTCCGTTATCAAGTTACTATTATTCTTTCGGTTATCAAGTAATACTGGTGTCACACCCCCAAAATCCACCATGCGGAGTACCACCGCTTGGAGGCGTGACGTGACCAGGATCGAGCCACCAATCATATTGAACATCATAGTTAAGTAAATCAAACCAACACAATACAATTGGTGACCTAAAGAAAGTTAACCAAGTTCATTTTATCTAGCGGAAGCATAAAACGTGAAACCCAAAACATAAGTCCATAGTTTATGAGTTTAAAGTCCCAAAACATAAGCTTCATAAGTTCATAAAGTTTATTTATTAAGCACGGAACATAACAGTCCGTATCCCACAACGACCACCTCCATATGCAAGCTCCCTAGCATCTAGCGACCTGCAAAGCATGTAGCAACGAGTCAACAACAAAGTTGAGTGAGTTCACGGTTGGTTGTCCATTTCAGAGTTGATTCCAAAAACGTAGTTTAATCTTAATCAGCTATCCAGCCGTGGGGGTTACCCCGTAGTTCGAAAAAAAAACGTTTATTAGTTAACCATCCCATGTTCACCTTCCCTGGCTCTCCAGCCCGACGCTTTGGCCGTGGGGAGCTACCCCGTTATTTAAACTTCCAGACTCGTTTATCATATCGACTACTAACAACAATCAATTGTGCCCTAGCGTCGGTGTTCTATCACCACCGACGTGCCATAGTCCATTAGTACACACCCGTCCAACTGGCACGGTGTGCGGTTTGTTAAACCTAATAGCGCTATTAACTAATGACCCGCTCGCCATAGCCTCGGCGATTAAGTCGATACAAAAAGGGAGGGACTTCGCAGATAGAGTTCTAGTCTAGTAAGTCTAACACGTCTCAACAGGACGAGGAATTTACATTCCTGAACACGTCTCAAAGGACGAGGAATTTACATTCATGAGCACGTCTCAAAGGACGAGGAATCCCTATTCCTGAACCCATTCCCATTCCCACCGGGAATTTACCATGCTTTGTAGAAAAGTGTGAACTCACCTCGGTTGCTCGGTTTGACTCTCACAAATAGCTAACAATCAAGGTTGGTCAATCACGTCCTAGTATGATTACCAGTTAGTCATTTGGTGGTTTCAAATAGAACACAAAGTTCCTACACGTATCTATCACATAACATGCATCACTTTACGGTTCATGCCCATATAAGTTTCCCATCCATTCCCCACTTATAAACAATCATACGATAATGCACATAACACATATAACATGTTATATCATTCTCGGATAACCTACCCAACATTTAGACACGCAAAACACTACTTCTGTCATTTCATCTTTTATGTTCAAAACTAGGCTGTTTTCGGGGATTTTAATAAAATAGTTAACTTGTTCCAAAAATTCCCAAATTTTTACAGAATGTCATAAACGTTCCATATTTTATTGTGTAAAAATATCGGGGTCCGGTTCATTACCAATATTTTATAAAAATTCATATTCCGGACTGAACTCAGATTTATGTATTTCTGACCACAGTCCACGGAACAATTTATTAAAAATTCATCGAGTGTCCGATTTATGAAATTCCAGTGGGGTAATTACAAATGCATCGGTTTCCATCTACTGTAGAAATTTCATGGTCTGATTCATCACAAAACTCTGGTTACAACAGAAAATACAACACTCATTTATTGCTGTAAAAACTCAGCCTAAGCTGCTGTTACAAATCGGTTCTTTAAAAATAGTAAACGGAGTCCAAAAATTACGATTCCGGTGCCATTAGAACCGTATTTTATAACACATAAATCTAGGCTTCAGAAAATACATTTTTCGTTAAGTTATGGCCCGTTTACAGCCTGATGAAGTCGGCTGAAATCATTACTCAGCTTGCTGTTTTGTGGTTTAAATGTTACTAAAATGTATTAACAAGTGTCCGATTAACGGGTTTAACAAGAAAACAACTTTTAAACATCAAGTATGATTTAACCAACCCTCAAACCAACAAGATTCCACTTCATAATTCAGACATAAGTAAACTTTTATGTAGCTTTTATGTTCATAACTCATGTTTCACATTTTCTAGTATTCTTGTAATTTAGTGATTTAAACAACAACACATCATACTACAAATCATAAATTTGAACAAGATGAACCAAGGCAAAATGAGACTTACTACTAGCCTCTAGCTAGGGATGAACTCTAGTGAAGAAATGTGATGAGAAAAGGTGAAAAACTAAGCAAGAACAATGCTCCTTTGAAACCCCTTCAAGTTGCACCTTCCATGGATGAACACTAAGCTTGGAATGAACTTGTTAATGGAGAAGATGAATGATGAAGATGGTGGAGTGGGTTCGGTTGTGGGGGTGATCGAATGAGAGAGAGAGATGAGTGATGTGAGGGTTGAGTGTGATTGTGAAGATGATATTCTTACAAGATCAAACTTATAGAGATCATTCATATATTTTCACCAAACTTACAAGCAACAACTTAATAAAAATATTGAGATCAAATCAAGTTAGAATATATGGAGTATGGCAAGAATGTTGTGGGGGTCCCACTTGTGAACCGATTTCAGCCAGGGGGGGGGGGGTAAAGGGAAACATTTTTCAACTAAGGTGCAATTACTAGTTAGAAAATAAGTAATGTGATGGTATATGCTAGTTATAGTGTTTTTAGGGGGTGTTATGGTATACGGGGACCATGACTAGCTCAAAAATAATTAAATAATGTGTTTGACAAATATTTGGTGTCCCGGGTAATGTCTGGTTGTTCGGTCGGATACTGTTCCGTTAAGTCGTTTAATTGTTCCGTAAAGCGTCTTGTACATATTTTTTTGTAACGAAATTAATTCCTAACATATAGGAAAATATTCAGGACCATTTAGTCAAGTTTTCTGCATACTACTAGTATGCTAATACGCACATGTAAGTATAACACAGTAATCAGAAAGCAGTTAAGTAATTCCACACAGTCGTCAAGCGCTTTCATTATCAATTATAAATTGTACGGAATACATGGAATTTTGAGGGTTGTCACATTCTCCCCCTGTTAAGAGAATTTCATCCCGAAATTTAGCGCGTGGTTACTGAGGAAGCTAGTTAAGTTGCGTTGTTTTCCTGATTTTCCTGGGGTGTCACATCATCCCCCCGTTGATTTGGAATTTCGTCCCGAAATTCTGCAGTAGCTTCAGCCTCAGTAGTGGTTGCGTTTTTCTTAAACAGTTGGGGATACTTGAGTTTCATTTGGTCTTCTCGTTCCCAGGTATACTCTGGGCCACGACGAGCATTCCAACGAACTCGAACCAGAGGTATCCTGGTATGCTTGAGGATCTTAACATCTCGATCCGTAATCTCTACAGGTTCCTCGACGAATCGCAGCTGGTCGTCGATAGTGAGTTCCTTCAGAGGAACTATGAGGGTCTCATCTGACAGACACTTCTTCAGATTCGACACATGGAAAACATTGTGGACTCCGCTGAGTTCTTCAGGTAGATTCAACCTGTAGGCGACTTTGCCAATTTTCTCGGTGACTTCGAATGGTCCGACATAACGCGGATTGAGTTTGCCTCGTTTGCCAAAGCGGACTACACCTTTCCAAGGTGAGACTTTGAGTAGCACTCGATCCCCAACCTGGAGCTCGAGTGGTTTTCTTCCCTTATCAGCATAGCTTTTCTGACGGTCACGAGTTGCCGCCATTCGCTGTCGTATCTGAGCAATTCTCTCGGTGGTATCTACCACAAGTTCGGGGCCAGTGATTTGGCTGTCACCAATTTCTACCCAACAGAGAGGTGATCGGCATTTGCGTCCGTATAATGCCTCAAACGGAGCAGCTTGGATGCTGGTGTGGTAGCTGTTGTTGTACGAAAACTCCACTAGCGGGAGGTGCTTTTCCCAGCCATTACCAAAATCGATTACACATGCCCTAAGCATGTCTTCAAGGGTTTGGATGGTGCGTTCAGATTGCCCATTCGTCTGCGGGTGATAAGCGGTGCTCATATCTAAACGTGAGCCAAAGGACTTGTGCATTGCTTGCCACAGTTCAGAAGTAAAACGTGCGTCACGATCAGATATAATAGAGGTTGGCACTCCATGCCTCGATACCACTTCCTTTAGGTAAATGTCTGCAAGAGTAGAAAACTTATCCGTTTCTTTGATAGCCAGGAAATGTGCTGACTTTGTCAGTCGATCTACGATCACCCAAATGGTATCGTTTCCGCGTTGAGATCTGGGCAGGCCGGTAACGAAATCCATGGAAATTTGCTCCCATTTCCATTTCGGGATCTCCGGTTGTTGAAGTAGGCCTGATGGTTTCTGATATTCAGACTTGACTCTCGCACAAGTCAAGCACTTGCTGACGTAGGTTGCTATGTGGGCTTTCATGCCAGGCCACCAATACGTAGTCTTGAGGTCGTGGTACATTTTATCTGAACCAGGATGTACTGAATAACGAGACTTATGTGCTTCATCCATCACAAGCTCGCGTAAGTTGCCATAAAGTGGAACCCAAATACGCCCTTTTACATAGTAAGCGCCGTCTTCCTTTTGTTCTAGCCGCTGCCTCGATCCTCGTAGGGATTCAGCCCTGATGTTCTCTGCTTTCAATGCTTCGACCTGAGCATCACGAATTTGAGCAGGAAGACTAGATTGGATGGTAAGCTGTAGAGCACGTACACGCCTAGGTATGGTATCCTTTCGACTGAGGGCGTCTGCCACCACATTGGCTTTACCCGGATGGTACTTGATCGCGCATTCGTAATCGTTCAAGAGCTCAACCCATCGGTGTTGACGCATGTTTAACTCCTTTTGCTTGAAGATATGCTCGAGACTCCTGTGATCGGTGTAAATGGTGCACTTGGTACCGTACAGGTAATGTCTCCATATCTTAAGCGCGAAAACAACTGCTCCCAGCTCCAGATCGTGAGTAGTGTAATTTCTTTCGTGAACCTTGAGTTGGCGTGATGCGTAGGCAATGACCTTGTCACGTTGCATCAATACGCAACCAAGTCCTTGAATGGAAGCATCGCAGTAAACCACGAAATCATCGGTGCCTTCGAGCAATGAGAGGATAGGCGCGCTACAAAGTCTATCTTTTAGATGTTGAAATGCGGACTCTTGTGCATCACCCCAACGATAGATGACACCCTTCTGAGTCAGTGAAGTGAGAGGTTGCGTAATCTTGGAGAAATCTTTGATAAACCTTCTGTAATATCCTGCCAGACCCAAGAATTGGCGGATTTCTGTTGGTGTGCGGGGTGCAGGCCAGTTCTTGATTGAGTCAACCTTGGATGGATCAACATGAATCCCATCCTTGTTTACTACGTGGCCTAGAAAATGGACTTCGTGAAGCCAGAAGTCACATTTCGAAAATTTAGCATACAGTTGCTCTGCTCGAAGAAGTTCCAGCATGAGTCGTAGATGTTGTTCATGTTCCTCCCGACTCTTAGAATAGATCAGGATATCGTCGATGAAAACAATAACGAACTTATCCAGGTAAGGTTTGCATACCCGGTTCATGAGATCCATGAAGACCGCCGGTGCGTTCGTCAATCCGAAAGGCATAACCAGAAATTCGTAATGGCCGTAACGAGTTCTGAATGCTGTTTAAGAGACGTCCTCATCTCGGACTCTCAGTTGATGGTAACCCGATCTCAGGTCAATCTTGGAGTAATAACTCGACCCTTGCAGCTGGTAGAATAGGTCATCAATACGTGGGAGAGGATAGCGATTCTTCACAGTCACCTTGTTAAGTTCGCGGTAATCTATGCACATACGGAAGGTACCGTCCTTCTTCTTCACGAATAGTACTGGAGCTCCCCAGGGCGAAGAGCTAGGACGAATAAAACCTTTTTCCAAAAGTTCTTGTAATTGCTTGGACAGTTCTTCTAGTTCGGTTGGAGCTAAGCGATACGGTGCTCGAGCTATTGGTGCTGCTCCAGGAGCTAGCTCGATTTGAAATTCAACTTGGCGGTGAGGCGGAAGACCAGGTAATTCCTCAGGAAATACCTCAGGAAAGTCGCGCACTATAGGAATGTCTTCAATTCTCTTCTCTTCCGTGGATGTGTCAGTAACGAGTGCCAGGATGGCAGTGTGGCCCTTTCGCAAATATTTCTGGGCCTTAAGGAAATAGATGATGCTTTCGACAGCACCACTCTTGTCACCACGAATCACGAGGGGTTCTTTATCAGAACGAGGAATGCGGACGATTTTCTCCTTGCAAACAATCTCCGCTTGATGATGAGATAGCCAATCCATCCCAATAACAACGTCGAAACTACCAAGTGTGATAGGAATAAGATCGATAAAAAAAGTCTGACCAGCTAAGACGAGGTTACAACCTTTAACTACGTGTGTGGCTTCCAGACTTTTACCGTTGGCTAGTTCTACAGTGTGTTTGGTGTTCAGGAGTGCTGGAGTGCGCTTAAGCATTTGGCTAACTTTTTGGGACACATAACTAGTATCGGCACCCGAATCGAATAAAATAGTAACAAAGAAGTCATCCAAAAGAAACTTACCCATTACAACGTTGGAATCGTTCCTTGCATCACCCTGACCTAGCACGAAAGCATGACCCCTTGCACCATTACCATTGTTGTTTCCCCCATTGCCATTGCCGTTTCCGTTCCCCTGATTGTTGTTGTTCTGGTTCTGATTTAGCTGGGGGCAGTCTTTCTTGAAATGGCCCTCAGCACCACATTGAAAGCACCCTTTGTTGTTACCTTGTTGTTGCCGCTGCTGGCGTTGATTGGGTGGGGCTTGCTGTTGCTGCCGGTTCTGGTTCACCGGATGCTGACTCCTGCAATCCCTTGCCATGTGACCAGGCTTGTTGCATCGATGACAGTTGCCTTTACCACATGGACCACTGTGGTGCAAGTTACAGCGATTACATTTGGGGTGATTTCCCTTGTATCCACCCTGACCTTGATTCCTAGAAGACTGCTGACCGGGGCTCCTATGGTCCTCAGTCCTTCGTTGCTGAGACTGTGACTGAACAGAGGTAGAGCCTTTGCCCGAATTTCCATCCCATTTTCGCTTGTGATCATTGGGGGTATCAGCAGTAGCAGTACCAATACGCTTGGGCAATCTGTTTTGTTCCACTGCCTGGTCGGTGAGACGGTGAGCCAACTTGATGATTTGTTGAATGGTACCCAGGTTAGCCGAAGTCACGTGACTCTGAATCTCGGGTACAAGGCCCTTGAGATAAAGCTCAATTCGTTTGATGGGAGGGTCCACCATAGTAGGACACAAGATGGCCAGCTCGTTTGACCTCCTCGTATATGCCTCAATTTCCGACCCCGTCATTTTCAGATTATAAAACTCTACTTCCAGCTTGTGAATGTCATCCCGACTACAGTACTCTTCCTTGATCAATTCCTTGAAATTGTTCCATGGGGTGGCATTAGCAGCAACCAACCCCAGCATCTGAACCTGAGCGTTCCACCACGTGAGTGCTATACCTTCAAGAGTACCAGTAGCATACTTCACTCTACGAGCCTCGGGACATTCGCACATCTCGAAAACTGACTCAAGCTTTTCAAACCAGTGAAGAAGGCCCACTGCTCCTTCGGTGCCACTGAAAGTGGTAGGTCGGCAGTCCATGAACGTCTTGAACGTGCACACAGGAGGCTGAGCATGTTGACCTGTTGCGCGAGAATAAAAGAAAAAGTTAAGCACGAGGGTTGGTTTGCGAAGGTAGGATCTAAACATCCTAAGGTGAGTTGATATGGCAGGTTATACCTCCTGCAGGGACAGCTGCGAGTGCCTCAGCAACTCGTTCGTTGATCAAAGCCGTCAGCTGGGCTTGAGTTAAGTTCAAACGTCCACCCATGATCTTCACAACGAAATAACGTAGGTGAGAAAAGTGTCGCGAAAGTGCGTAAGTGTGTGACGACAATAGAGAGTAAGCACACAAGGTTCCAATAGCAATTATCACGTTATCTAATGCACAGTGAGAACTATCTAACCGACAATATAACATAAATCATACCACTTATGGTGTCGAGTCTTGCACGTGGAGCGAAGCGTCGTTGTGGATCGTTGAGCACTGTACAGGTTATAGTCTGGTTTTAACAGAAACTTGTTTTAACAAAAACCCTTTCCCTTATTAAAACCAAGTTCACTATAACCAATGGCTCTGATACCAATCTGTCACACCCCCAAAATCAACCATGCGGAGTACCACCGCTTGGAGGCGTGACGTGACCAGGATCGAGCCACCAATCATATTGAACATCATAGTTAAGTAAATCAAACCAACACAATACAATTGGTGACCTAAAGAAAGTTAACCAAGTTCATTTTATCTAGCGGAAGCAGAAAACGTGAAACCCAAAACATAAGTCCATAGTTTATGAGTTTAAAGTCCCAAAACATAAGCTTCATAAGTTCATAAAGTTTATTTATTAAGCACGGAACATAACAGTCTGTATCCCACAACGACCACCTCCATATGCAAGCTCCCTAGCATCTAGCGACCTGCAAAGCATGTAGCAACGAGTCAACAACAAAGTTGAGTGAGTTCACGGTTGGTTGTCCATTTCAGAGTTGATTCCAAAAATGTAGTTTAATCTTAATCAGCTATCCAGCCGTGGGGGTTACCCCGTAGTTCGAAAAAAACGTTTATTAGTTAACCATCCCATGTTCACCTTCCCTGGCTCTCCAGCCCGGCGCTTTGGCCGTGGGGAGCTACCCCGTTATTTAAACTTCCAGACTCGTTTATCATATCGACTACTAACAACAATCAATTGTGCCCTAGCGTCGGTGTTCTATCACCACCGACGTGCCATAGTCCATTAGTACACACCCGTCCAACTGGCACGGTGTGCGGTTTGTTAAACCTAATAGCGCTATTAACTAATGACCCGCTCGCCATAGCCTCGGCGATTAAGTCGATACAAAAAGGGAGGGACTTCGCAGATAGAGTTCTAGTCTAGTAAGTCTAACACGTCTCAACAGGACGAGGAATTTACATTCCTGAACACGTCTCAAAGGACGAGGAATTTACATTCCTGAGCACGTCTCAAAGGACGAGGAATCCCTATTCCTGAACCCATTCCCATTCCCACCGGGAATTTACCATGCTTTGTAGAAAAGTGTGAACTCACCTCGGTTGCTCGGTTTGACTCTCACAAATAGCTAACAATCAAGGTTGGTCAATCACGTCCTAGTATGATTACCAGTTAGTCATTTAGTGGTTTCAAATAGAACACAAAGTTCCTACACGTATCTATCACATAACATGCATCACTTTACGGTTCATGCCCATATAAGTTTCCCATCCATTCCCCACTTATAAACAATCATACGATAATGCACATAACACATATAACATGTTATATCATTCTCGGATAACCTACCCGACATTTAGACACGCAAAACACTACTTCTGTCATTTCAGCTTTTATGTTCAAAACTAGGCTGTTTTCGGGGATTTTAATAAAATAGTTAACTTGTTCCAAAAATTCCCAAATTTTTACAGAATGTCATAAACGTTCCATACTTTATTGTGTAAAAATATCGGGGTCCGGTTCATTACCAATATTTTATAAAAATTCATATTCCGGACTGAACTCAGATTTATGTATTTCTGACCACAGTCCACGGAACAATTTATTAAAAATTCATCGAGTGTCCGATTTACGAAATTCCAGTGGGGTAATTACAAATGCATCGGTTTCCATCTACTGTAGAAATTTCATGGTCTGATTCATCACAAAACTCTGGTTACAACAGAAAATACAACACTCATTTATTGCTGTAAAAACTCAGCCTAAGCTGCTGTTACAAATCGGTTCTTTAAAAATAGTAAACGGAGTCCAAAAATTACGATTCCGGTGCCATTAGAACCGTATTTTATAACACATAAATCTAGGCTTCAGAAAATACATTTTTTGTTAAGTTATGGCCCGTTTAAAGCCTGATGAAGTCGGCTGAAATCATTACTCAGCTTGCTGTTTAGTGGTTTAAATGTTACTAAAATGTATTAACAAGTGTCCGATTAACGGGTTTAACAAGAAAACAACTTTTAAACATCAAGTATGATTTAACCAACCCTCAAACCAACAAGATTCCGCTTCATAATTCAGACATAAGTAAACTTTTATGTAGCTTTTATGTTCATAACTCATGTTTCACATTTTCTAGTATTCTTGTAATTTAGTGATTTAAACAACAACACATCATACTACAAATCATAAATTTGAACAAGATGAACCAAGGAAAAATGAGACTTACTACTAGCCTCTAGCTAGGGATGAACTCTAGTGAAGAAATGTGATGAGAAAAGGTGAAAAACTAAGCAAGAACAATGCTCCTTTGAAACCCATTCAAGTTGCACCTTCCATGGATGAACACTAAGCTTGAAATGAACTTGTTAATGGAGAAGATGAATGATGAAGATGGTGGAGTGGGTTCGGTTGTGGGGGTGATCGAATGAGAGAGAGAGATGAGTGATGTGAGGGTTGAGTGTGATTGTGAAGATGATATTCTTACAAGATCAAACTTATAGAGATCATTCCTATATTTTCACCAAACTTACAAGCAACAACTTAATAAAAATATTGAGATCAAATCAAGTTAGAAGATATGGAGTATGGCAAGAATGTTGTGGGGGTCCCACGTGTGAACCGATTTCAGCCAAGGGGGGGGGGGGTAAAGGGAAACATTTTTCAACTAAGGTGCAATTACTAGTTAGAAAATAAGTAATGTGATGGTATATGCTAGTTATAGTGTTTTTAGGGGGTGTTATGGTATACGGGGACCATGACTAGCTCAAAAATAATTAAATAATGTGTTTGACAAATATTTGGTGTCCCGGGTAATGTCCGGTTGTTCGGTCGGATACTGTTCCGTTAAGTCGTTTAATTGTTCCGTAAAGCGTCTTGTACATATTTTTTTGTAACGAAATTAATTCCTAACATATAGGAAAATATTCAGGACCATTTAGTCAAGTTTTCTGCATACTACTAGTATGCTAATACGCACATGTAAGTATAACACAGTAATCAGAAAGCAGTTAAGTAATTCCACACAGTCGTCAAGCGCTTTCATTATCAATAATAAATTGTACGGAATACATGGAATTTTGAGGGTTGTCACAACTGGGCTAGTGTTTACTTTATAATTAATTAACCATTAACATTTACTAGTGTATTCAGAAAGAAAGAACAAAACAAAAGGAGTATTCAGTTCAACGAGGAGAAAAAGAAAAAGTGTATTCAGAAAGAAAGAACAAAACAAAAGGAGTATTCTGTTCAATATACTTTCTTTAAAATCCCATGATTTTCTTAAGTACTTGTATGTGGCGGAAACAAAGAAAAACAACAAAAGTAAACCCAGAAAACAACAAAAATAAACACAGTACGTTTAGCCAAGTATTACTTGATAACGGAAAGAATAATAGTAATTATTGTGAAATCGATAATAATGGTACAAGATATTATGCCTGTCAATGGATGGATATGGATTGAATAATGATCCGATCTATGATCCAACATAATGGATGGTGATCCGATCCATATCCCAATTATTTTAAATGGATGGATAATTATCTGGATCGATCCATACTAAAAGAAATATAATAAAAATACTCTAAAAAGTAAAAAAAAATCACAAAAAGTCAAAAAAAAATCTAAAAAAAATAAAAAAAAATCTAAAAAATCTAAAAAAATAAAAACAGATCTAAAAAATCAAACTTTTGTTTTGCCTCCTCTTTCGACGACCTCAAATCTGCATTTGACTGCGTTGACGATCCGTACGTTGATGTCAACTTCGTCGGCGTTGTTTCTGTTAAAGTTTGTACGACGGAGGTTCACTGCAGCGGTGAATCGGAGAATGTTCTGCGGTTTGAGTACAAGGATTTTCTGACGTCACTGCTTTGTTAGGAAGTTGCTGATATGAGATTTTGAAATTTCGTTGATTATTTATTTAATTTCGAAAAAATTAAAATTCTGCATGAAATGTTGTTGATTAATTAATTATACTATTTGAATAAGTTGATGAAAATTCTGCAATGCTGTTGATTAATTAATTATACTATTTGAATAAGTTGATGAAACTTTTGAACTTTGATTAGTGGGTGGTGATGGTGGTGATGGTGGTGGGGTAGGTGGTAATAGTGCAGCCAAGTGGTGGCGATGATAAAAGGTTGTGATGGAGCGGGTGGTGGGAGGTGGTGGTGGTCGATGAAAATGACAAAAAATGACAAAAGTCAGAGAGTAAAATGACAGAAAACAAAACTATTTTAACTAAAATGGCAAGTAAAAAACTGTTTGAAATAAAGTTACAATTTTAGTCAAACACAAGGAACTAAAATCACAATTTACTCTTAATTAAAATATATATACTTTGAAGAGTTCAAAATATAGATATAAATAATAAATAATCCTACTAATAATTTTGATGTGTTTTCTTTTGTTTCACATCTTTAGGTCCATAAAATATATATACTTTGAAGAGTTCAAAATATAGATATAAATAATAAATAATCCTACTAATAATTTTGATGTGTTTTCTTTTGTTTCACATCTTTAGGTCCAAGCACACACTACCAGTCACCAAAACAAAACAATTTAATCTAGGACCAATCCATATGTCTCTCCAAATATTACTAATTGAGTACCACAATATGGATACATTGTGGCTTGTCACACCTCCGCAAATGGTGCTACTTACGCGACTGATTAAACCCAACTGACGCAATAGTCAAAGTAACCCACCATAGGCATGCATGTTCGAGTATCGTAGTGAAAAAAATTAAAAATATAGCATGTTAGTATGTCACAATCAAATGCATAAACAAATATCTGATGTACTATTTTCATATTTCATTATAAGAAAATATTAATTAATCTTATGTAATATTTTCAGCGAAGTACTTATCGAAGAAGAGCCGAAGGCACAAAAACCGATTTCTGATCTTCGGGATACCATTGATTGCAGCAGGCTTTCTCTTGTGTACCTTCATTTGTTGTTACATAAGGAAGAAAAATAATGGTATGTCATATGTCTAAATTCATTTATTTTTAATCGATTCATCTTTGGGTAAAATAATGTTAAGTTTGATTAGATTCTGCTCAAATCACAAACTAATCATCTGGAGTGATGCAGAATTCTTGTTGGTGTATAGGAATCATATGGTTTAAACCATTTTCAAACTATAAATACAAATAAGATATTTTGACTATAAATGATTTGATGTCAGCATAATCCATAGCTCTTAAATGCTACCTTTTATTGCAAGTAAAAAATTAGTTGAAAGCATTTTACCCAGAAACGGGAATCAAGCAGTACTATAGTTCATCTAAGATCTAACAATTGAATAAATTGGGATCAAACCATGCTATACCCAAAACCACCTAAACAATATGAAGGTGAGTTGTGGACTGAGTCAGTACTGCTGCTTCATGGTTTAAGGTTCAGACTTATATATGCTGAAGAAGAGGAATGTAACTCACATAAATGTTAAAATAAACTTCACTATTGCTTAATTGTTTGATACAGTCAAACGAAATGAAGGTGAAGATAGCTTGAATACCATGGAAGGGGCTTTCATGGAGAAGGATATTGGCAAAAATGTGGATTTAGATGTGTTTGATTTGAGCACCATAGTTGCGGCAACTAATAATTTTTCTCCTTCAAACAAGCTTGGAGAAGGTGGATTCGGCTCAGTTTATAAGGTAATGTCTTGTCAATTCTTGCAATGATCATAGCCTTTGCGTTTATATATAGTTATCCTTTAATTGTTTATACTCAGGGTAAGCTACTAAATGGGCTAGAAATTGCTATCAAAAGATTATCACAAAGTTCGAGTCAAGGGATGCAAGAATTTAAGAATGAAGTAACGTTGATAGCGAAACTTCAACACAGAAACCTAGTCCGGCTTTTGGGATATTGCTTCCATAAGGAAGAAACGATGCTAGTTTACGAATACTTACCAAACAAAGGCTTGGATTCTTTCATATTCGGTTTGTTATTAAACCTACAATTAAGTTCTCAATATCCAACTTTACTTCTTTTTAAAGTTCAATAAATTCTAAATATCCATCGGAATGATGTCAACCTAGATCAAGAAAAGGCTTCTCTTTTAGATCGGAAGAAACGGTTCCCGATCATTCAGGGGATTGTTCGTGGACTACTATATCTTCATCACGATTCTAGGCTCAAGATCATCCATAGGGATCTAAAACCAAGCAATATTTTGCTTGATACAAATTTAACCCTAAAATTTCTGATTTTGGAATGGCAAGAATCTTTTGAGGGGATGAAGATGAAGCTAAAACACGTAGAGTTGTTGGAACATAGTATGTGTAGTTCTTCTATCTATAACACAACATGGTTTTAATTACTTTCATTTATCTAACGTTGATATAATATGATTGTAGTGGTTATATGTCTCCAGAGTATGCAATGGAAGGCCTTGTTTCTGTAAAATCTGATGTTTTTAGTTTCGGAATTCTAGTTCTCGAGATAATCAGTGGTAGGAAAAATAGCAGCTACTATAAGGAGAACTCCGTTAATTTGATCGGCCATGTAAGTAACTAAATTTGGCGTATATTTTTTTTTTGTTTATTATTCATCCCACCAAACAAACTTTATCACAATCTACATCGTTTCTAGGTTTGGGACTTGTGGAAACAAGACAAAGCTTTGGCAGTAGTTGACTTATCTTTGGGAGATTCATTTGATGCCCATAAAGTTCTTCTATGTATCCATGTCGGGATCTTGTGTGTTCAAGAATTAGCTAGTGATCGGCCCACAATGACTGACGTAGCTTTTATGTTGAGTAATCATGAAACAATGCTTCCTTCTCCTAATCAACCGGCATTCATATTTAGACAACCGAATTATGGTAGGGACTCACCATCAACATTACCTAGTGGTGGTGTTGTCTCCGTTGACGATGAGACCATCACCATCCTTCACGCTCGTTAATTTTATAATATCTCTTGTGCAAACACCATTTAGAACTGTGTCACGCAAAGCAATTGGATCATGTATGATGTGTCTTTAAGTAGTTTTCCGATAGTTTGAACAATATGTTGTTATAATATATTTAATACATATTCATATGGCCATTATTATCATTTATATTATAAATTAATCATTGACCTTATTTCGCCTATTCATTAAAATGGTAAATATTTGATGGACGTATTTACCCTTATTTGAGAATAGGGTTTCCCTTGGTGTATATATAGAGATTACTAGATAGGTTTTAGGTTGGTCACCACAATTACAACAACAACATTATTCACCCCTCTCTCTAAATTTCATGATCTTCAAGATCATATTACCCTATCATAATCATACACCAAAAGGGGAATACGATCTATGTGGTAAGAAACAAAGAGCCTTATATGCGTCACTGACATTAAGAGGATTATAGGCATCACTAACAATGGGTATCATATCAGGTGGCGCCACTCACCCCATCATGTGCCACTCGCTATTAGGCACCACTCACTATCAGGTTCCACTCAGATAATAGGTGCCACTCACACTATAACGTGCCACTCACTATCAGTTGCAACTCACATATCAGGCGCCACTCAGGTGGTTTCCTACTTAACAATTGGTTAGTTTTGTTCAACCTTACATACTAAATGTTTTACAAAACTAAGTTTGCTTAACTGGAATAACCTTTTGATGTTTCACTACTGCTCAAAGGTGATGTGTTACATATACCTTATTAGTCGAGTCTTACTAAGTGTTGTCAATTAGTGAATACCCTTAAATAATGAACAAGCATGGTCATGAAACATGTGTCCTTAAAACAAGTCATCTTAATGATTGACATAAACACACATGCGACATTACTCTTACATACTTGAACATTACACTTCTGCCCAAAGGTGATGTGTTATGTTCATGTTGCATACCTTATTAATAGTTGTTCATTGATATTCACATGACATTTTGCCTAAAATGCATGAATGTTTCACTTCTACCCAAAGGTGATGTGTTACATTTATGTATTTGATATGCACCAAATGCAACATATAAATTATATTAAATAAGGTATAAAAACAACCCTTTTTAGTACTAATGTTGGAAAAAGTGTGTTTCTTTGTATACTTTTGATTTTCAGGATTAAAAGAGCTTAAACGTATAAAAGGAACAAATTAATGGTAAAAACCAGCATAAATACAGAAGAAGGGAAGTTGATACACTATACCGACCCTCCATGCTTCACCCTAAGAATAAAAACAACAAACCAGAAGCCAAGCACGAGTCGTGCCTGCCGGGCATGGGGCCGTGACCCACTCAAGATTCCTGAAGAAAAAGAGAAACAGAAGCAGACAAGGGACACGGGGTCGTGTCTCATGAACACATGCCGTGGTCAACTCTCATATTTGTAAATCTTGGATCGTACAACATTTACAAAGGCCGCGGGACCGTGTCGTTGACACACGAGGCCGTGTGAGCATCTGGGCTGATAAGTGCATTAAATGAAGATAGAGAAGGAGAAGGGCACGTGACCGTGTAAACCCACTATTTTCAGTTATAAATAGAGGTTCTTGGTTCACTTGCAACTCATCCCTTTGCAAACCACTTCTCTCACACCTGTCACCACCCCACCACCATCATCCACCACATTCATGTAACGACCCAAAATCTGAATGTTAATATTTGTCGGGTGTTCCTATGTGACACGTCATGAAATAAATAACTAGGCTATTTAACCTAGTTAAGAGTATGGTCAAAAGTATTAAATGATGAAGGTAGTGTCAGTTATGTTTTTAAAAGTAAACCCGAGGGGCTAAAGTGGAGCAAATGAAAGTTAAGTTATTAAATAACTTAAACACACACAAACACACATATACGTGTGTTCGAGAAAGATCAGGAGGCTCCCATGGAGCCTCAAACCCTAGCTTCATCTTTATGCTCAAATCAGAAGGCAAGATGAAGCTCAAATCCATAACCGAGCATGGATTAATGATCACCAACACGAGGGGATCATAAGGTATGTCTTAAATCTAAGATTGGTGATCATGTGTAAAGTGGATTATGTTCTAATCCATGAGTTTAAGTGGAATTGAGCATTAGTATGTGTTATAATCATCATATAGAGCATGGATTATGAATGGTTTGTGCTAATTTGATGTTTAGATGATAAACCCATTAGTTATGGTGATGAAGATGACTAGACTCATCACCTATGTCCAATTCTTGTTGAAAGATTTATGTATTATGTGGGTATGATGAATTCTTGTTAGATGAATTAGGAGAAAAATGATGAGGATATGATTGATGTTTATTTGGGAATGATCCATGATGGTTAGTAGTAGGTTTTGATGGGTTATGTAAGAGTTTAGAAGATTTATGCATGAATAAGTTGTACGTTATGCTTAAAAGGTAGTACGTACATCAAGTGAATGATAAAATGTATATAGTGTCGTTCGTATAGTCGATTATGATGTTACGGGTATATGTTGATAAGTCGATAGTTACATATGTTTAATAGTTGACTTTTGAAAGTCAACTAAGTATAAGAAACATGATTTTACTCGTTGTCGTAAATGTAGGTTGATGGGAAGTCGTATGGTACATGTAATAGCAATCCGTGTTAAATGTAATGGCATTATGAGTTACATGAGTTAAACGTATATGGACATGATTATATGAGTTATGTTTGTTAGAAATGATTAATGAAAGTTAAGTGTGAAGTATGTGATTGATACGATTGTTATCATGTACGAATGCATATGCTAATAAGAGCGTGATCTTGATGAAAAGAGGGTATAGGAATCATGTCAAGACGGACTCAAGCATGAAAGGCTAACGGGTCAAGAATAGGCGAGGAATCGGATACGAGCACGGACGCATAAGGTAAGTGATTTCCGTAATCACTTCTTAGTTCGATTAAGTAATAAAGTGTTTTAAGTAATTAAACATGATGTTTGAGGTCAATTATGTGTTGAAGTCTTCTGTCGTAAATGATGGAATTAAAGTTGACCAAAATGCCCTTGATGGGTATTTTGGGGCAAACGATCTTAAAAGTAGATTAGAAACAAGTTATTCGATTAGTGTAATGTTTTGGACAAGTATGGAAGTGGGAAGTATGGTTTGGTTAGTCATAGACCAATTAATGCGTGAATACCCTTAACGGGTCAAAATAAGCATATGAACGATAATGTGTTAAGAGGATGCAAGACATCCAAGAATTTAGTAAATTATGATAGACGTCACTGATATTATTAGATTTATAAGAGGTTATGGTAGAACAACCAAGTTATGTTGATGAATGCATGAACGGGTCAAAGTTTGGAAAAAAAGGTAATAAGCCGAAGGGTTAGAAGTCTGAAATTTTATTATGTCGGATGTTGGATTTTAACTCCATTAGATGAAGAATGAAATTACGGACGCGTAGGAAAAAGAATCGGGTAAAACGGATCAAAAACGAGAGAGTTATGCTCGTTTCCGTAAAACGGGATCGTGCTGGGAATGTGCAGCATTGTGCTGCAAAAGTTCTGCCAAAACAGGGGCCTGGCGTGACGCCAAGGGCCTTGGCGTCACGCGAGCCCCCCCTGGTTGGCGAAAGTTGCTCGTTTGCTCAGTTTTGTCTTGGGAACTCGTTTAAACGAGTTTCAAGTTGCGTATGACTAATTTAACTTACGTTTTATGAGTATGTATGTCTACATGTATGTAGGTAGATATGTATAACCCTATGTACGTATGTGGATATGTATGAGTGTATGCACGTATGTCATGTATGTAAGTAGGTATGTATGAAGTTATACATGTATGTAGATAGGTATGTTGGTGTGTAAGTATGTACGTAGAATAGTGTGTACGAAACTTATACATGTGTATGGATGTTTATGGTTAAGATTGTTAGAATGAGTATGTAAGCATGTAAGTTGTATGAAAAGAGTTTAGGAAAGGTATGTACGTATGTAGATGTGTATGTATGCATGTATAAGGATATGTACGAGCGTATGCATGTATGTAAAGATGTAGGAAAGGTATGTACGTATGTAAGTGTGTATGTATGTATGTATGTATGTATGTATAAAGACATGTATGAGGGTATGCACGTATGTATAGTTGTAGGAAAGATATGTACGTATGTAGATATGTATGTATGTATGTATGTATGTATGTATGTATGTATGTATGTATGTATGTATGTATGTATGTATGTAAGTACGTATGTGTGCATGATTTAGACACATTGAGTGTCAACGTTATTAATGGTGTACCTTGAGAATGAAAAGTAATGCAGGTACATTCATGAAGCCTCACCAAAGAATGGATACGCAGATGAAATGCTTATATTTGTTAAAGGACGAAATGTGAAGTGTACGTGAATGATCTTGTTTATATAATGTGTGCTAATGTTATGAATGTATATGGTGAGTGCAGGTTGTACGGATCACAGGCGATTATCACAAGGAATAGAGATCGAAGATCGAGTCACAAGATAGATTGTACGGGAATAATCGAGTATGTACTTTAATAAACGGAAGTTATGCTGTTGTATTGTAAAAGAGATATGTTTAAAATAAACTTTCAAGTAAGTCAAGACGTATGAAATGAAAGAAATTTTATGGTACGTATTTCCGCTGCGACTTATGGTCAAACGTGATTTAAGGGTCTTACAATTCATCCATCATCCATCCTTAGAGTGTGTGTAGTAGTCTCGGGATCCAAGATTGATCGTAAGAGTTTTTGTCAAACAAAGGCCATGCTTGGCTAATCTCTTACATTACTTGGTGAAGACAATTCATTTATGTATTACTTTTGATTTTCAAGATTTGGTAACTTTTTAATTGGGTATGTATTAATGACTTCAATAACTAGTTTTATATATTGAAAGCAGTGTTGTAAAAGTCGCTAGGCGGTCCCTAGTCGGCCGACTGGGGAGTTGGGAGTAATCGGAGTACTCGAAGAGTACTCGGGGAGTACGCGGACATGGTAA
>JARYGA010000363.1:0-46857 GCA_030545235.1 Helianthus tuberosus | reverse complement strand
GAGTTGTATGATCAGAGGAAGAAAAATGAGGAGCATGTGAAGGTGGAAGAGGGGTGTAAGTGTAGGGTTTGTTTGCAAATCTAATGTAACATAAAGTACAATTTTTGTAATTTACTCATAAAATAAATATAACATTCTAAAACAACACTTAGGTTGAAGTACACGTTCTCCGATACCTGATCGTGTTTGGTTTTGTTTGCGATTGAATTAAACTGATTTTTAAAAAAATAAAAAAAAAACCCAAACCGGCCCGCTTTGTTCAAAGCTTGATGTTTTGAGTTTTTTTTTAATCATTTTAATTCAAAAATGCGCCTACGACCGTCGTAGCGTGTCGTATTTTTCCATTATAATTTATAATACGAAGTACAATGACAAAACACATCGAATACTGAGCCAGTAGGACGTGTATACATACAACACGGCATGTTGATCTACAAGTAAAATCAAATACAATAGCCCGAAATCATGTAATACGTCCACAGGTATGACCGAAGTTACCCGGAACATGTCGTATGGACCATAACCAAGCATTATGAATTATGGTGACAGAATACAACACGCTACGACGGTCGTGGGCGCGTTTTTGAATTAAAATGATTGTTAAAAAAATAAAAAAAAAACCCCAAAGCGGCCCGCTTTGGTCAAAGCTTGGCGTTTTTGGTTTTTTTTATTTTTTAAAAATCATTTTAATTAAGAAACGTGCCTACGACCGTCGTAGCGTGTCGTATTTTGCCACTATAATTCACAATACGAAGTACAATGACAAAACACATTGAATACTGAGCCGGTAGGTCGTGTATACATACAACACGGCACATTGATCTACAAGTGAAATCAAAACACAATAGCCCGAAATCATGTAATACGGCCACAGGTATGACCGAAGTTACCCGGAACGTGTCGTATAAACCATAACCAAGCATTATGAATTATGGTGACAGAATACGACACGCTACGACGGTCCTGGGCGTGTTTTTGAATTAAAATGATTTTTAAACAAAATAAAAAAAACCCTAAAGCGGTCAAAGCTTGGCGTTTTGGGTTTTTTTTTAAAAAATTTTAAAAATCATTTTAATTAAGAAACGTGCCTACGACCGTCGTAGCGTGTCGTATTTTGCCACTATAATTCATAATACGAAGTGCAATGACAAAACACATCGAATACTGAGCCGGTAGGACGTGTATACATACAACACGGCACATTGATCTACAAGTGAAATCAAAACACAATAGCCCGAAATCATGTAATACCGCCACGGGTATGACCGAAGTTACCCGGAACGTGTTGTATAGACCATAACCAAGCATTATGAATTATGGTGGCAGAATACGACACGCTACGACGGTCGTAAGCGCGGTTTTGAATTAAAATGATTTAAAAAAAACCAAAGCGGCCCGCTTTGGTCAAAGCTTGGCGCTTTGGGTTTTTTTTTTATTTTTTAAAAATCATTTTAATTAAAAAACGCGCCTACGACCGTCGTAGCATGTCGTATTTTGCCTCGATAATTCATAATACGAAGTACAACGACAAAACACATCCAATACTGAGCAGGTAGGACGTGCATTCATACAACACGACACGGAGATCTACAAGTGAAATCAAAACACAATAGCCCGAAATCATATAATACGGCCACAGGTATGACCGAAGTTACCCGAACGTGTCGTATAGACCATAACTAAGCATTACGAATTATGGTGGCAAAACACGACACGCTACGACGGTCGTAGGCGCGGTTTTCAATTAAAATGATTTTTAAAACAATAAAACAAACCCAAAGCGGCCCACTTTGGTCAAAGCTTGTCGTTTTGGGTTCTTTTTTTAATTTTTTAAAAATCATTTTAATTCAAAAACGCGCCTACGACCGTCGTAGCGTGTCGTATTTTGCCACGATAATTCATAATTCGAAGTACAATGACAAAACACATCGATTACTGATCCGGTAGGACGTGTATACATACAACACGGCACGTTGATCTACCAGTGAAATCAAAACACAATAGCCCGAAATCATGTAATACGGCCACAGGTATGACCGAAGTTACCTGGAACGTGTCGTATGGACCATAAACTAAGCATTATGAATTATGGTGGCAAAACACGACATGTCACGACAGTCTCAGGTGCGGTTTTGAACTAAAGTGATTTTAAAAAATAAAAAAAAATCCATAGCGTCCCGCTTTGGTCAAAGCTCGGCGCTTTGGTGTTTGAAAATTTACATTTTTGGTCCCTCTGGGCCAAATATGTAAAATATGAAAGCAAAATGCCCCGCTCTCGCCACAGCCTCCTCTCCACCCAGGTCTCTGATGAAGCATTCGCCGATGAAGGATTTAGAGAGTGGTTTCTTGATTTGTATGATCAGAGGAAGAAAAATAAGGAGTATTTGAAGGTGGAAGAGGGGTGTAAGTGTAGGGTTTGTTTGCAAATCTAGTGTAACATAAAGTACAATTTTTGTAATTTACTAATAAAATAAATATAACATTCTAAAACAACACTCAGGTTGAAGTACACGTTCTCCGATACCTGATCGTGTTTGGTTTTGTTTGCGATTGAATTAAACTGATTTAAAAAAAAATAAAAAAAACCCAAACCGGCCCGCTTTGGTCAAAGCTTGGCGTTTTGGGTTTTTTTTTTATTTTTTAAAAATCATTTTAATTGAAAAACACGACTACGACCGTCGTAGCGTGTCGTATTTTGCCACTATAATTCATAATGCCAAATGTGTAAAATATGAAAGCAAAACGCCCCGCTTTCGCCACAGCCTCCTCTCCACCGAGGTCTCCGATGAAGCATTCACCAGTGAAGGATTAAGAGAGTGGTTTCTTCGGTTGTATAATTAGAGGAAGAGAAATGAGGAGCATGTGAAGGTGGAAGAGGGGTGTAATTGTAGGGATTGCATTCATATTGTTGAGACAACAACAGATAACGAACGGATTGTTGGACTTCTTATAAGACGCAGCTTTTACGACACGTTGTTCAGTACTTTCGTGATAAATACAATGTTCATCTTCGTTATTCTTTGCTTTCTGCAATTCAACCAGGCACGGATGCCAAACGTACTGTTATTACATCCGATACGATTCAAGTGAGTCCTATGAAGCAAGTGTCTGTCTATTCAATTGAGAGGAATCATTGCATTACATCCCCGTTAAAAAAAAGAATCGATAAATTTTGACTACGGAAATGGTGGCTATGGGAAATACAAACCGCAACCGTTTGTGACCATGGGAATGGTGGCTATGGGAAACAAAAGTTTTCTTTCGCATCGTATAGGCCTATAAGATGAAGGTGTAGCTTCATTAAACAAAGAACAAAGCCTATTTCAAAACACATGTAGACATCATGTATCAAAAAGGTAATACATCAAAGGGCACAAGGCATCATCTTTTACCATATTTGTTTGCTTAACAACGATCGATTTGGATCGCGACTGCCTCATAGCCCATGGAGCGTCAGCTAACCTTCACAAGCGTCTTTTCACTCTCGGTGACTGCTCAGAGATGCATGTCTTCAGAAGGTGCAAGACAATGGCGAGTGTCAGCTAACCTTCACGAGCGTCTTCTCACTCTCGTTGACTGCTCAGAGATGCATGTCTGCAGAAGGTGCAAGAGAATTGCGAGTGTCAACTAACCTTCACGAGCGTCTTTTCACTCTCAGAGACTGCTCAGAGATGCATGTCTGCAGACGGTGCAAGAGAATGGTGAGTGTCAGCTAACCTTCACGAGCGTCTTCTCACTCTCAGTGACTGCTCAGAGATGCATGTCTGCAGAAGGTGCAAGAGAATGGCGAGTGTGAGCTAATCTACACTAGCATCTGTCTATCTATCCGTGTGTGTGTCACATCGATCCTGTTATAACAATCGACATTGTTTAATTTTACAGATTTGTTTCTTATTTGCCATTATTCGACCGAATTTTTGAAGTACACGTTCTCCAATACCTGATCATGTTTGGTTTTGTTTGCGACCGAATCATCGGTTTCCTGTATGTCGATTTTAACCGCCATTGATCAAATAATAAAAACCCTAAGTGAAAATCTGATTTGAGAAACCCAGAGGTTTCAGTTGTATAGCTGAGGAGAGAGAGAGAGAGAATGTTTGAAGGAAAAGGAAAAATGGTTGCTGATGTTTTTCAGTATTCGGATTTTGTTGGTTTGTTTCCAGCTAGGGTTTAGACTTTAGAATGGTTGAAGGAATGTCGGTTTTTCAGTATTCGGATTTTGTTGGTTCAATACCAACTCATCTTTAGTTGTGTTTGTTTGAGAACCTGATTCAGATACACAACGGTTCTCCAATTCCAAATCTTGAAGCAAATATGTGGTTCCCAATTGGTTACAGAAACCACTAGTAGAAGAACCCGACACGTCTTCATGTTACGGAGAATGTTCTCGAAATTGAAGAAGAACCCCTACCATATACATCTTCCAACTTTCAAAATTCAAATCAAACTAACACGAAGTATCTCGAAGGTATCTTATTCATATATTACAAATTAATCATTCAATGCTGATGTTTATTTCTGGAAATTGAAGGAAAAGGAGAACTAGAATATCGATATAGTTGCTGTAAAAGCTCACATACACCACTAGTGTGTGGTTTCTTATTTCTCTCACTTTATTATTAGGGGTGGAGGATATTCAGACGGATTGTAAGACACATAAAGTGGTTGTAAAGGGAGAAAAGGTAGATCCAATGAGGGTTCTAGAAAGGATCCAAAAAAAGAGTCACCGGCAGGTTGAGCTTCTTTCTCCGATACCAAAGCCGCCGGCCAAGGAGCCTAAAGTTGAAGAGAAAGAACCACCAAAACCTGAAGAGAAAAAAGAAGAGGTTAACAACTAAGTGGCGTTTTCCGATCAACGTTTATCGGTGTTTTCATTGTTATGAATTTGGTTTCTTCGGTACAGGCTGATCAACCGTCTGGAGAAGAGTATGTTGATATAGGAGAGTTGATGCAATTTTCCAACTCATCTTTAGTGGTGTTGTTTGAGAACCTGATTTAGATACACAACGGTTCTCCAATTCCAGATTAGTAAGTAAATACACAACGGAGATACCGTTGTCCAACTCAACATACTTTTGATCTGAATTTGCTGATGCTTCTTTTAGTAGAGAATTTGATGATGTTTCAGCACAATTTAAAGAAAAGGAATATTCACAATCTGATAACAATAGATGTTGTAAATCTGGTAGACGCCATTGATTCAAAGAAGAACCCATTGATTCTCTATACAATCTGGGATTATCTATCTTGTCATCGACCAATATGAATGCACTCAACGAATAGACATACACTTGATTTCTCTCGTTGAAGACCAGCTCCTGTTGGTTAAAGGGGATATGTTCCTTGGCCTGTATTTTGAGCTTGACGCTGCCAACAGTGTCTGAGCCTTTGACTTCAAATGGCACGATCTTACCCGTGTTGGTCTTGACTGAATTGCAATAAAAAACACACACAAAGATTCAAGTAAACTGAAGCATTAAATCAAAATAAACACACACTTATCAACATGCAGGCCTCATAATAACTCGTGGATTAGCCCTAAAACAACAAAATCTGTGAAAATATTTATATAATGACGATGATCGGCAAAAAGAAATCTTACTCTTTATCTTGCCATGACGTTGATGTAGCAAATAGTTAAGGTTAAATGTGCTTTTGCCGCTATACGCCTTCTCCTCCACTTTACCAGACCTATCTTCTCCGTCCGCCATTCCTAATTTGCCCTTATCCGCCATTTTTGAACTGTGATTTTTTTTAGGGAAAATGGGGTTGAAAGATGATAACCCAACAGTGTCCAAAGTGCTGCTTCTTTTGGTATCATCACGTTTTTGTACTATTTAAGACTAACTGTAATTTGACTACAACTTTCTCTCTCAAACCTTTCTAAAAGTAGAAAAAATAAAACATTAACAACTAACAATGATCGAAGAACAAAAGAAGAAAGTGTTCCTCTTTGTTACCAAGCATGTTATCTGAAACAATTAACATGACATTGTTGTTCAGTAGGATTTGCTTCCGGTGATCTATGTTAAACTTCTTCGGGATTTTCTGTACATTCGAGTATTACAGTTTTGAAAGATGACCGAATAGGGATCAGAATAACCGATACAAAAACCACATTTTTTCTGCACTGGATAACGAATATGAACATTGTATTTATCACGAAAGTACTGAAGAACCGAGATAACAGCTCTGATTTCATCATGAAAACTGAAAGAACATAACAATATAAATTAGTCAAAGATGTCATATAAATTGACAAATAAAATATAAAAAAGAAACTTATTACTTGATAAATTAATAACACTAATATATATATACGTTTTGTAAAAATAAAATAACTTTAAATCAACTTTAAATTAAATATGTTTTATAAAAAAAAATCTACAACCTTTCAACAAAAAAACACAACCAAATACAATAAACAACAAACCAACAACCCTTTTTTTCACCAAAACCCTACTCTTTCCCCCAAAAATAAACTGCCAGACCAAAACGCCCCACTTTGGCCAAAGCGGGCCGCTTCGGTACGAGGTCGCCGGACAGGAAGTGACATGCTCAGCCTTTGTCTGTTGACTTTAACCCAAAGCGCCCCGCTTTGGCCATAGCGGGGCGTTTGGGTGTGTTAATAGACCAAATGGGTGTGTGAATGGACTGGGCCATATAAAAAAACACACACCCGCTTAAAGATAGAAAGAATATCTACCACAAACTTAAAGAACAAAATGAATTTCCTTTTTCCCTTATCATAGGATTAAGATCAAATACAAAGACTTCTTAAAATAAGTAGTGTACAAAGACTCCTAAAAATAAAGCAACTACAAAAAAAAAATAAAAAAATCCTAAACACCCACCACCACCCAAAAACCTAAAGCTCCCACCCACCCCCCATCAACCACCCCAAAAAAAAAAAATTTTTTGCTGGCCGGGGGGGGGGGGGGGGTTAGGTTTTTTGGGGGGATTTTTCGTGAGGTATGGTTTTTTTTTTTTTTTTTTTTTTTTGCGGGGGTGGGGGGTTTATGTTTTTTAACTAGGTGATGTGCCGCCCGCGTTGCGGGGTGATGGCCGAATAGTTCTCAATCAGTTAAAAAATAGTGCCATAGTTTTGTTAGAAAGAAAAAGTAAAAAGAGTGTTAGGCAGCTCCCTGACACGATTTTTAGCTGGGGGCAAAGTCATATTTTTATTTTTTAATTGTGGGAAAAATCAAATTTTTTTCCCGAGGGTAAAATCCTAATTTTTAGCTAGGGGAAAACCATATTTTTATTTTGCACTGGGGGCAAAAAACGTAATTTTGAATTGAGGGTGATATCGTAATTTTGAACCAAGGGGAAAATCGTAAATGTTAGCTGGGGCAAAAGCATAATTTTATTTTGATCTGGAGCCAAAGACGTAATTTTAAACTGGTGGCAAAACCGAAATTTTAAAGTGGGTATAAAATAATAAACTGGTATAAAATCCTAATTTTGAGCCGGGGGGAAAACAAAATTTCATTTTGAACTGGGGCGAAAACGTAATTTTGGCTAAGGGTAAAAGCGTAAGTTTTTTACCGAGGGCGAAATCGTATTTTCAGTTTAGCTGGGTGCAAAGTCATATTTTTATTTTGAACCGGGGGAAAATAATAATTTTGATCCGAGGGTAAAATCCTAATTTTGAGGTAGGGAAAAACCATTAATTTATTTTTAGCTGGGGGCAAAAAAGTAATTTTAAACTGGGGGTGAAATTGTAATTTTGAACCGAGGGAAAAATCGTAATTTTGTGCCGGGATCAAAAGCATAATTTTATTTTGAACTGGGGGCGAAGAAGTAATTTTAAACTGGGGGCAAAACCGTAATTTTAAAGCGGGGATTAAATAATAAGCTGAGGGTAAAATCGTAATTTTTGAACCAAGGGCAAAATCGTAATTTTGAGCTGCGGGCAAAAGGGTTTTTATAGGCTCCCCTTATTACCACATACCTATATCTTATTTTCACACCCCCTATTGTATACGGGCCGTATACAATTATACGGCCCGTATAAAATGTTTTTGAATAGGAAAATGCGCAGAGAATGTTGTTTTTGATTTTATTATATACGGGCCATATATATTTATGCGAGTCATATACATGTTTATACGATTTGTAAAACGTATACAGCTCAATGGATTTATTTTGTGAGGTTTTTGATGTTACCACATGTATACGGGCCGTATAACTGGTATACGGGCCGTATATAATGATGTTTTTTCAAGTATCACGTTTTTTCCAGTAAAATCACAATCATTCTAGGGTTTCTAAACTCTTCATCACCTTTAACAATGTTGATAAACGTTGATCGGAACACGCCGCTTAAATCGGAGCACAGTTAGAGTAACGTTACCGATCAGTCCGTTAATGGAAACCTTAGCGATCGCAGAGATCTTCGTGATGTTTATTTATCGATTCTGAATAACCACCAAGGGTGATTATGGATTGGCTACAGAAACCACTAGCAGAAGAACCCGACACGTCTTCTACTAGTTACTTTTTTCTTCGATTTCAACAAATCTTTCAAGACCATTCACCTCTTTCAACCTACCAAAACACCGTAAACCCCTTCTTTTAATCTATTAGAACGATCCTTGTTTTATCACGCCTCAACTGAGATAACGGACATCCATCAACCTCAAAAAGAAAACTTGTGTTTCCCATAGTCACAAACGATTGCGGTTTTATTTCGCATAGCCACCGTTTCCGTACTAAAAAACGGTTGCGGTTTGTATTTCGCATAGCCACCATTTCCGTACTAAAAAACGGTTGTGGTTTGTATTTCGCATAGCCACCGTTTCCGTAGTAAAAAACGGTTGCGGTTTGCACATTCAATCTTCAATACTTCATTAAAATACCACTAGTAGAAGAACCCAACACGTGAATTTGGAACAAGAAGTCCAACAACCCGTTTATTAAAAATAGCAATCACCTCCAATCATTTCCTGGTCAAATCACACAATATAAAGTTTAAAGTTATCGTGTGTTGTAGTTTGGAAAGATGACCGAATAGAGATCTGAATAACAAACTGTGGAGAACTTGTTTGTGTCGGGTTCTTCTGCTAGTTATTCGAATGTTTCGAATCATCACAGAAGACGTGTCGGGTTTGTATTTCCCATAGCCACTGTTTCCGTATACAAAACGGATGCGGTTTGCATATTCAATCTTCATTGCTTCATTAAAATTACAACACACGATAACTTTACACTTTATAGTGTGTGATTTGACCGGTTGTCAAATTCGTTGCGTGCATTCATATTTTTGGACTTCTTATTCCAAATGCAGCTGTAGTTAAACAGACTCTTTCACTCAAAGTTAATATTCACTATGGTAGACGATTTAAGTTTCGATTCACTTCGACAGGGACACAAAAGCACTCTAAGTGGCCGCACCCGCATCCGTAACAGATCTGACTCGGAACCTGCTGGATTTGACCCGTAACTTGATCAAACAAGGAGCAACGAAAGAAATAAAAAAAAATAAGGCGGCCTCGGCTACATGAAGCTTTGCATTCTCTTTAGTATCGGAAGAAACAGTCTTGACAACTGTGACAGCTTATCTATCTGTGTGTGTCAAATCCATCATGTTATAGTAATCGATATGATTAATTTTACAGATTTTTTTTTCTAATTAGCGTTGTTAACTACCAAAAGAATGCATACACAAATAGTTCTAGTGGACGAAGCAAAGAGACCGTTGTGTATCAACAACTTGTGAGTGGGAATATACTATGAAGAATAGTATGGATAAGAAATTACCGGTTCGGGTGATAAGGAAAGTTGCCTCATTCAAATAGATTAAAAGAAGGATCGTTCTAATAGATTAAAAGAAGGGGTTTACGTCGCATGATAGAAGATACATATCGTCCGTTCAAGTTGAGCTTCCTGATACATATCGTCCATTCAAGTTGAGCTTCCTGATACATATCGTCTGTTCAACTTGAGTATTTTTCTAACTTTATGCTTGCATCCACCGGTCAAATCACACACTATAAATTGTAAACTTATCCTATGTTGTAGTTTGGAAAGATGACCGAATAGAGATTTGAATCAGGCGTTGTTCTTGTTGTTGCATCGGGAACGAAGGAGGAGACTCAACTGTCGCTGCACTTTTCTCGTTGTGGTCGACGTATACCAACGGTTCAGCGAAAAAAAACATCATCTGTTCATCATTGTTCTTGAAGATGAAGATGAAGATGAAGAAACGAGGGTTTATTCTCTTTAATCTATTAGAGCGATCCTTGTTTTGAGAACCTGATTCTGATTTAAACAATGCACGACATATCTGTTAGTGGTTTCTGTAACCAATTGGGAACCACATATTTGCTTCAAGATTTACGTCTGATGTCCAAGTGTTGGTGCATATGTCTGTCGACTTCGTCTTGTGTCGAGTCTTGTAATAGTTTAGATTAATCAGGGCACGAAAATCGAGAAACATGTAAAAAAGGTCATTTCGCATGAAATGAACCTTTGGTCATTTCGTACGAAATATCATGTCTATATATACCTGATGTGCCAAGTCATTTGTAATGTTCCTGATTCCGGTACCGAGGTGCTGACGACGTGTCATTTGTAACGTTCCTGTTTTCAAGTCTGTATCATTGAATTCCACCTTTAATATGGATTAGAACTCTTCTGATAGACTCTTTTAGATCGATTCTCGATCCTACAAGTGGTATCAGAGCTCAAGAGGAAGAGTTCTTGCCAAATTAGCCTGATTTTACCAAAATTTTCTGACTTCTACATCTTCTTTTTCAAAATTAACAAGATTTAACGGTCAAAATGGCTTGAAGTTCACACATTATAAACGAAACACTGTTTTATTGAATCCTTGAAAGAATTGGACCTAAAATCGACCTAGAACTTGATCAATTTTATCAAAAACTTATCGAAAAAATGACATCAGCAGCATTTCGCGTGAAATAGTTCATTTTGTTTGGTTCAGGTCATTCATTTCATACGAAATACACCTTGGAACCATCATCTCGCATGGAAAGGACATTTTGGATCTCATTTCGCACGAAAGGGCATATCAAATTTCCATTTCGTACGAAATCACTCTATTTCATTTGAAAATTGCTCATTTCGCACGAAAAGGTTCATTTCGTGACTATGATCATTTCGCTTGAAGATCATTTCGTACCAAAAGTTCCATTTCACACCAAAAGATATTTCGTTTGAGATCTTATTTCGTGTGAACCTGTATTTCGTTTGAACACTGTGATTTTGTGAATTTGTGAAAATTTGTACCGTAACATGGAAGAAGAGTTTTATAATGCGTTTGCTACACCAGTTGCTCCAGTTACAGCTGCCACAGTTACAGCTGCCGCAGTTGCAGCTGCCGAAACTGTTTATAGTGAGAATGAGACGGGAACTTACCAAAAACCGCCAAAGCTTATGTACATTGAAGATTTTAAAGGATGGCAAAATCGTTTTGAAAACTGGGTGCAACCCTATAAGTTTGATGCATGGTGTTAGTTAGATGTAGATTACGTTAAACCGAAAAATGAACGTGGGATTGAAAAAGCTTTCAGTGATTATTCAGAGGGTGAGAAATTGAAATACACCAGTGAAAAAATGATGATTAGTCTTGTCTAACAATCCATAAAAGAAGATATTTTTGTGTTGCTTCAACATGACAATACTGCTAGATCAATTTGGTTGGCGTTGATTAACAAGTTTAAGGGAAGCGCTGATATGATAAAGAACAAACAAGCTTTACTAAAGAAATCATTTGATATGTTTGTAGCTCTTAAAGGTGAAACAACAAAAATGACTATCGATAGATATTGTCATCTTGTTCTGGAAATGGGAAGAATGGAAATAAAGAAAGACGACGATGAATGGGTTGATAAGCTAGCCGATGCGTTACCACAGAATAAATGGGGAACATATTTGCTGATCTTAAAACATATGAGAAAGTCTGAAAGTATGAATTTGGCGTAGTTCATTCAGAAGATTGAAGAACATGAGTTGGATATTCAGAAAACTGCTATCATGAATAATCCAAATGCTCAACAAGATGTTACTCTATACTACAAAGAAAACAAATTTGAGACTACTCCGAGTCCAAAGATTAAGACTGCTTTCAATGCTGATAGTTCTTCTGGAACAAATGGTAGAACAGTAACTCAGAGTGGTGGATATTCGTCATCGTATTCTAGTTTTGATCCAAATTTCACAACACCAAGTCCTCAACGACAGAGTTCAACAAATCTGCAATGCAATGTTACTTTGAATATTCAAAATGGTCAAAATCTCTCTCCAGAAATAGCTAAGCAAGACATGACATCACTTGTTGCTATGTTAGAGTCATATGAAAGTTTAGTTGGTGGCAGAATTGGAAATCCGATGCTCACCAAAGAGGATTATGACCAAATTGATGCTGAAGAACTTGAGTTGATGGATGTAAAGTGGTGTTTAGCCAGTGCTGTAAGAAGAGCAGAAAAATTCACACAAATCACTGGAAGAGATGATTTTCGTGAGATTGGTGCATCTTCGATAGGGTTTGACAAATCAAAGGTTACTTGCTTTCGTTGCAGAGAAAAGGGACATTTTAAACGAGAATGTAAAAATAAAGAAGCAACTGGAAGACAAGATGGAAAGAATGATTATTATCAGCAATCAATTTTTCATCAAATTGTTCAATAACCATCATCATCCCGTGCTATTGAAGACGGAAGGAAGAAAGCTTTTCTTGTTAATCAAGACGATGAAAAAGTGGCAGAGGGATTTAGCTGGGACAAATACATTCCGGCTGATTCAGGATTAGTTGCTCGAATCCTGGAAGAAGAAGAAGTCAAATCTAAGCCAAAAAGAACGAAGATTTTCAGATCATCAGAAAGTGATGAAGATACCGATGATGAGGAAGAATACATTAATAATGCCAGAAAAAGCTTAGACTCATTCAGTTTTAATTTGTTTTTTGCAGATAAGATCGAGATGCTTAATGAGAAGAAGGCTGCTAGAATGAAAAGAGAGTTGGAAGCAAAAAAGATAGCTGAAGAAAAGGCAAAATTGGAAGCTGAAGAAAATTCGACAGAAAAAGTCGAAGATGAAGAGTGTGAAATAAAAGTAGAATTTGATGAAGATAAAGAACCGATGAGTGAAAATTTGATTGAGAACGTAAAAAGTCATCAATGAGTATATAGAAGATTGTGCCAAACTAAAGCAGGATTTGGAACTCGAAAAGATTGAAAGTGAATCAAATGATTGCTGTTGAGTTATACAACTTGTGATTATTTGATTGATCGAGTTTATCCTACTGTTGCAGGTCTTGAAGCATTTCAAGATAAAAAGACGGAAGAGGATACTGGTAAGAAACAAAGTGTCAAATATAACAAGTGTCCGCCTCCGATCTGGGAAAGTTATTCTCCCAGAAAGCCAAATGAGGAACGTTTAAATAAGGCACTCAACATAAAGTTAAAGTCTGATACCATTGATGAGTTACCAGACAACATTGATGTCACATTCACAGCGTCTGACACTGATCATGAGTCTGAGTTATTAAAGAAAGTGGTCGATCAAGTGTTGGATATGGATGAAGAGTCAAAGTCGGAGTCTAAATCTGAAAGTTCGAATTCATCAGACAAGAGTCCGAGTTCACCGGTCAAACGGGTTTACAATAAAGAATTTCTGATGTCGAAAAATAATTTGAATGACGAACCAATCAAAGTGGCATATACTTTGAATGATTCGGACAAATTATATTCTGATGAGGAATTTCCAATAAGAAGTGTCAAAACTAAGATGATTAAACAGGTTTTCAAACTAACATAAATTAATATTTCTGAAATAAAAGATGTAAATCTTCCTGAAAAACCTAAAAAGTACACTTCAAGAGTTCAACAGAGATTGAACAAGAAAAAAGATTACAGTTCTGGTTCAGGTTATCAAAAGAAACCAAACCATAACGGTAATTTCAAAAAACAGGAATTAGGTTTCATTCCCCTAGAAAATCATAACAATAAGAGAACTTATAAACCAAAAACTAAATTTGTTTCAGGTACAAGTTCAGTTGAAGAAGAGAAGAAACCACTCTGGAGACAGACAAACAAAGAGTTTCTCGCTGAAAGAAAGAAGAATATGGTGAATGAATCTGAGAAGAGAGTTGAACGTAGAACCTGTTTCAAATGCCAAGAAGTTGGACACATCGCTTGGAATTGTCCCAAGTCCACTTATACAAAACAGGGAGTTACTTCTAACTCAGAGTTGAAAAAGAAATATGTTGATGAAAAGAAATAACCAACAGAAAGTTTTAAAAAGTTTAAAAATTCGACTTTCGAAACTGGTGAAAGTTCGAAACGTTTTTACAAAAGAAAAGTCGATTTGAACAAACAAAAATGGGTTGTTAAATCAGAAACTAGTTCTGACAATGAATCTGAATCGTCAAAGTCAGATGAGTTATTTGTTGTGAAAAGTGATGAGAATTCCGTTCCAAAGATGAATGAGGAAAACTTTCCGCCATTGTCAAAAGAAAATTTGAAGTTAAAAGTTGGAAAGGTTGAGATTTCAGATCAATTCTTCTCTGGTAAGGAAGAATTTGATGCTGAAAAGGCGTTTAATGGAAATGTGAAATCTATTTTTGGGAAGATGGTTGACGGGAAGGTAAAGAATGTGAAAGATTTTTACAAGTCAAAAAGATGGTGGGATAGAAATGAATCACAATCACCTAAGGCTGGTCAGGCTTGGGTGACAACATTTTCTACTTAAAACCCTAACTTGCCAGAGCTCCCAAATTGGTAATCGTGGAGCAGGAATCGGCATCTTTCGGTGATATTTCGAAGTTCAAAAGATTTATCAGGGACAAGTTGTACTTGATTTATCTTTCCTACAAGTGATATTGTTGATAAAATATAAAAATGTTAAATTTTTCAAGTGGTTAAAGGAAAACAATGTGATGAAACCCCAACAAAACTAATTTTCCGGAAAAACCATCTGATTAAAACAAACTTAAGTGTTTTGAAATCACAATGGGAAAATAGTTTGTTGACAGGGGAAGTTCTGATTGTTTAAGCCAAGTGGATGGCGAATTGAAGCAATTCACATCAGTGTGTCAATTTTTCTTTAAAGGGTTTTGAATTTTAGGAGGAGTAAGAAATTTCTGAAAATCCAAAAACTTTAGAAAATTTGAAAAAGCCAAAAACATGAAAAAATCAAAAATGAGTTTTGTTGTGAAAAAGAGGAAATGATAGTACATCAGTAGACAGTCACTGCATGCTAAAGAATTGGATAGTTAAAATGTGATAAACGGTCTCACTGATGATGTGCCAGTAGGTTTTTACACGCTTAGTAGATTGTGTTTGAGATATAAACCTAAATATCAAACTTGCTTATTTCGTGGGGAACATCTCTCGGATATATAGGTAACCCCTGAAATCTTGTTTGATGGGCTTTCTATTTCTGACATACTAGGTCTTTGTGCGTGGTTATATCTGGGGTATTATACCTGGACTTCTGATTTTGCGGGAGCAATAGCCTAGTCCTCGTATAATACTTTGCATTTCTTTATTCTTAAAGCTCGCCCTCAGCATAAAAACTGATGAAACATTGAAAAAATGCTAATCATGTGCTGTTGTAAATAAAAGATTCTCTAAAGGGAACCCACTGAAAAGCGAACCATCATCTCTCTGATTTTGCGGAAGTAATAGCCTGAGCTCTCATGGTCTCGCATTTAACCTCTTTACAGATATCACTAGTGTACATTCACCTGTAAGACTGAATATAGGAGTCTGGATACAGGAGTATATTCTGAGGTGGGACACGCGAATAAGTTTAAGTTTTTAAAACACTAATCTCGTATCTCGAATCAATTGAACTTTGTGTGAAAATTTAAATGGATCAGTATACTGACAATTTAAGTGAATCGTTTAGAACTTAAAATGTTTAAAGCTTAACGGTGTTGGTGTTTTGTCTCATAAACTGATATGATCCTCTTACACAAACTCACAAAAATATTATATGTAAATATTTCTTTACTGCATTTCTTTAAAAACAAAAATCCAAAAAGATTTTCGGAGTGTTTTAGCATAAATTTTGAAAAATACAAAAAGATTTTTGGCAACTGATGTTGGAAAGCTGATTTTCAAAATTTCGTGTGCTAAACATGATGAACAAAAGGATTGGGAGAGTTTTCTTAGAAAGAAAAATGATTTTTTTTTTCAAGTGATCATCAAAGACTAAAATTGTAAAATCATTTTTGATGTGATTTCTACCAAGTGATGATTTCTAAATTTGTGAAATTTTAAAATTTGTGAAACTCATGTTTTGGGTAGAGGATGTGCAGGTTAGCCAGGTTTCGAATTCTGAAGAGACAGATTGTGATTCTGATCCTGTGAAGAAAAGAGGAAACTGAAGATTGTTAGATCAACATTCAAGGGGGAGTTTGAATGATTGAAAACCAGGTTGATATCCTGAAAAAGAGAGAGAGAAGAAGAGAAAAGATTGAATGATGCTTACAATGTCAGAAACTTTGAAAGAGAGCTTGAAGACTGATAAAGACTGAAGTCTCGTCATACGGAAGACTTGTACAGAAGACTCATCGACATCCAATGGGGAGTCTGTTGGTGCATATGTCTGTCGACTTCATCTTGTATCGAGTCTTGTAATAGTTTAGATTAATAAGGGCATGAAAATCGAGAAACATGTAAAAAAGGTCATTTCGCACGAAATGAAAAAGAGCTATTTCGTACGAAATGGACTGTGTCCATTTCGCACGAAATGAACCTTTGGTCATTTCGTACGAAATACCATGTCTATATATACCTGATGTGCCAAGTCATTTGTAACGTTCCTGATTCCGGTACCGAGGTGCTGCCGACGTGTCATTTGATCTGTAACAGTGTTATATCAATATACAAGACAGTTAAAGAGTGAATCAAGCTGTTTTCAAGTCTATATCATTGAATTCCGCCTTTGATATGGATTAGAACTCTTCTGATAGACTCGTTTAGATCGATTCTCGATCCTACACCAAGTTTGATCACATTTGACTTTGTTCTTCGTTTTTTTGAACGTTCTAATAGATTAAAGAGAATAAACCATTTTTTACCCTAAGAATACGGGCCGTATACTATTATACGGCCCGTATACACCATGTGAAAAAAATTACCAGATCATTTTTTACCCTGTTAATACGGGCCGTATACTATTATACGGCCGTATACAGCATGTGAAAAAAATTTAACCGATCGTATACAATGTATACGATGATTGTATACGGGCCGTATAATATTATACGGCCCATATACTATGGGTAAAAATTGGTAAAAAATGGTTTATTCTCTTTAATCTATTAGAACGATCCTTGTTTTGAGAACCCTGATTCTAATTCAATACATAATATCTAATTGAGAAGCACTAAAACGGTTGCGGTTGTCCAATTTCAGACCAGTAATGTAAGGAGAAGCGTTGAGATAACGGACATCCATCGAATACATCTTTCAAACTTTCAAAATTCAAATCAAACTAACACAAAGTATCTCGATATGGTTGTTGTAAAAGCTCACATTTTACTACGTTGACCATGTTTTTTAACAAATCATCTGCTTCCTGAATCTGAATCTGAAAGTTAACTAGACCCCTCAAGTTGTCATTCATAACAACTAAGCGTCTGGAGAAGAGTATGTTGATACAATTTTCCAAGCATTTTATCGTGTGTTGTAATTTTAATGAAGCAATGAAGATTGAATATGCAAACCGCATCCGTTTTGTATACGAAAACGTCGACCACAACGAGAACAGTGCAGTGACAGTTGAGTCTCCTCCTTCGTTCCTGATGCAAACACTACTAAAGTCATCTTTCCAAACTACAACACACGATAAGTATCAGGAAGCTCAAGTTGAACGGACGATATGTATCAGGAAGCTCAACTTGAATGGACGATATGTATCAGGAAGCTCAACTTGAACGGACGATATGTATCAGGAAGCTCAACTCTTGTGGGCCCGTATCGGAATAGTGGGATGCGATAAAAGTACCATCCATATGGACACTTGTTAGAACGACATTTAATCAATAATGTAGGAAGGATTGTAGTAGTAGGATATTGGAACCACAGATAATGAACGAAATATTGGCCATTATTCGACCGAGTAATTAGTTGTATTTTTTTAGTTGCTTCTCTTGTTAAGTTTCTGGACCAACCGAAATCCACAAATTCCAACAGTTTCTTCGTAGATTCTGTCCGGTTTTCAAAGCCGGTTGATGAAACCGAAGCTATTATTTCTGTTGTTCAGTACTTCAGAGATCTGAACCAACCGAAATCCACAAATTCCAACAAATTGCAGCAGGAAGCTCAACATGAACGGACGATATGTATCTTCTATCATGCGACTGACCCAATTCCATCCATGTATCTTGCAAGTTAAATCCACAATTAACGTATACAGGTGCAAGAGAATGGCGAGTGCTTATCAATCAGATATTATTTATTAAATCATAACTGAAACAGTCGGAAAATAACTAAACCCAACCAACATAGTTGAAGGTGCAAGAGAATGGCGAGTTATTTCAGTTATTTCTGTTGATCCACAAATTCCAACAAATAAACACTACTAAAGAATGGACCCAACAGTGAAATTAGTGAATCTGGAAGTGATAATGGTTTATTCTCTTTAATCTATTAGAACGATCCCAAAAAACGAAAGGGATTTCGTGCAGTTGGTATTAAACCAATCATTTGTTGATCCATAAATTCCAACAATTGTTGATCTCAAACAAACACTACTAAAGAAGAGTTGGTATTGAACCAAGAATACTTCAAACATTCTAAACCCTACCTGGAAACAACCATTTTTTCTTTTCCTTCGATTTGTAAAACGTGTAGCTATGGACCAGACACATGTCACATAGTTTGTCAGTGAACAAAAGATATAGATGTAGGAATATAACTAGATGTTACGTGTAGCTTCATTAAACCAAGAACAAAGCCTATTTCAAACCAATATATAGATCTCTGCCTTAGATCAGTCATTCCTTGTGATACATGAATTGTAACACCCCGAAAATGGGTTTGGCAATCAAACCACATTAATAATAATGAACGGGTAAAATACCGTTAGTGGTGAAATTAACCCGGTAAATATTAGGATTTAAATAACTAAACCTAATATTAAATTAAAAAGGGAATAAAAGCTTTAGAGAAAATAAAGTTTATAAGAGTCCTGAGTTAACGGGACTTAAAATAAAACGGATTTTCACTCCCCGAACCCATTAAGGTAACTAGGAATATCAACCTAGTTAGTTAAATGTTGTCAAAATGCAATGAAACTAGATGGATAATACTTGTATAACTCTACAAAAGTTGAGAGACTAAACATGGGCAAATGGAATGAAGTTTTAATTAAAACAAATTAATTAAACAAAAACACACACATACGTGTGTGTTCCTGCGATCGACCAGAGCCAGGAGAAAAAGGGTTATAAACCCTAGCTCAACAATATCTTCAATTGAAGGATCAAACGAAGGCCAAATTCAGATTGAAATATATATAAACGATCACCAAGTCAAGGGGACCGTAAGGTATGTCGAATTTTTGAAATTCATAAAGTTGTGAAAATTAGTTAACTTTGCATGATGCGATCTATGTATGAATCGTAGAGGCTATGGCCGAATTAATGAAGTGTGATTGCTTAGGAACAAACCCTAAGTAGAAATATGAAGTAAATTCAGATTCGTTGATGCTAAATTCATGTATGTGATGTTTTTAGGGTTTTGATTGCTAAAACTAGTGTTATGATGTCATGAACATGCTTTAATTGAAAGCTGAATTCAAACAGCTTCTGATCAGAATTTACAGCCGATTTGTATTGGCGGTAACATGGAAAAAACGTGACAAAAACATTGTTTCTTGAGCCTAAAATTTAATTCCAGGAAATATCTTTAAAACCCCACTGGAATCGCATTTTTTCGACGAAAATTGAGCATTTTATGAATTTTTCCGTATCGAAGGTTCAAGCTGTGTTTTCTGACAGAATTTGCAGCCCATTACGAATGTCATAAATCAATTTAGGAATTTAGTTATAACCTCAAATTTGTACTGTAGAAAGTTTTAAGTGATTAGAAAAATTGCCAATTGGAATTTCGTCAATCGGATAAACGAGGAATTTTAAATGAATTTCTCCGTAAGCTGCAGTCAGAAGTGACGAATCTGATTGCAGCTTAGTAAATGAATTTTTACGAATTTTTGGTAAAGAGTTAGATCTTGAAATTTTAACACAAGGCCTAACCCTCGGAGAGGTACGCCTCATAGAAAAATCATAATTTTTGAAGACTTGTAAACAGGTTAAACAAGTCACCAAAACAGCCTATTTTTTAGTGATATGAAATGCCTAAATGAAATCGCGGTCTACTTGGTTGTGTTATTATGTGAGTATGAAATGTAAACGATGTCCGTAGTATAAACGACTATAAAGTTGTGGATGTGTGAAATTAGATCTCATTAAGTACATGCTTTATCAATATGTACTATATGTGACGACATGAAGAATTATGTGGAATGAAAATATGCGACTCTAGTTGTACTTTGATATGTTGGAAATTGACGAGTAAAGTTAAAACGAAGCCGAATGTGAAATATAAATTGACATGATCATTCATATGTATAATTTTATATGCTAACGAGAATGTGGATGCAACGCAATGAAAGTATAGGGATCACGTCAAGATGGATGGAAGCATAAAGGGCTAACGGGTCATGAGGACGTGAGGAAACGAGAGCGGATATGGACGCGTAAGGTAAGTAAATTCCCAGACTTTCTCTTCAGTAGTAAATGAAAGTATTGGAATATTATTGTAAATTGTTAGTAGTTATGTTGAGATATACTTTTAATGATGATATCAAGTAAGGATATTAAGTAAGTGATTTTCGTAATCACTTCTTAGATGTTTACGTAAAGATATGTGTTAGTTAATTAAAGTAATGGTAGTCGAGGTCAAATAAGGATGGATTATATGAAATTGATGATTTTCGTTAAGTAGAAATAATGGGGCCTTGTAGTTATATCGAAATGAAAAGTAGGAATTGGCTACGGTTTATTAACCGGGTAAAAAGGTAGGAATGTACATAGGTACGCTAATTGGTAAACAGAAATGTGGATAAGTATTCGAAAGATTCGGTTGTGAGTTGTGGTTAATGAGTAAACATTCTCCCGAATGAAATTTGGATTAGCAAAGGTTGAAGTAGTATGATGGTATATGATGAATGAACTAACGCACAACAGGTATCGGGTGCGTAAACCCCAAGTAAGAAACTCCGGATAACGTAAAAGTATTATGGCTATAGTGTTCATGTAAGTTTTGGAATAAAACGAATGTGTTGTTGGATGTAAACATAAACGGGTCGAATAAATCGTAAATGAATAATAAGCCGATACCGCGTAAGTTGAGAATTTCTTTAATCCGGATATGGGATTGTAAGTTCACATGATAGAATGTCAAATTACGGTCATGTAGGAAGAAACGGGAGGTGAAACGGGTAAACGGGTCAAAAGTTATGCAAGTTTTAGCATTAACGGACGACAAAACGGAGCTGCAGAAAAACAACACTTAGAGGGGCCGTCGCTGATGCCCTCCCCATGTCTAAAAACCTGAAATTTGTTATTTTAGTTTATGTATGCATAGTAGGCTTCGGTATGATATCAGTGGACTACGGCGGGCCTCCCAAACATGATTTCGAGTGTTCCTTTGACGTTTATGAGTTGTAAACCCAAGTCTAAGCCTCATATAATTAATATAAGAGTATGATAGATGTATGTAATGAAGTTGGACATGTAGTACATGTAAATGGTATACAAGAATGCGTACAAAACACGTAGGTATGAATACATGATTGTAGGTATGATTGAATGTATATAGGTATGTAGATGTGTATGATTGTAAGTATGTGCGAATGCATGATTTTGATGCATTTGAGAATTAACGTTACTAACACTGCCCTTGAGTTTGGAATATAATGCAGGAATGAGAATGTCGGATTCTTATGAAGTTGAAGCCGAACTCGGAACAGGAGACTTCGAGAGAATAGTCGAATGAATCGAAGCTAAATTGTCGAATGTTATACGAAAGTTATTTGTGTGAGAATAGTGTTGTATGAGGTTGTCAATGACTAATGATTAAGTTGTATGTGATGGTTACAGGTACCACACGAATTTCTTCTACTACTATCGAAGATGAGCGGACATAGATCGAGTCAAGAGCAAGGATTGTACGGGAAGGATCGGTCACATAGTTTAACAAATATAGGTCCGAAGTATAAATATAATGGAACGTGGTAAATCCTTTTTAATGAGTGTATGACATTTGGTATTCGAACCTTCCTGTAGGTATTATGTTTAATAAAGAACAAAATTTTGGGTTCATATTTTCCGCTGTGTTGTATTTTTAAGTTATTACAAGTTAGTCTTACAGGGAATTGTTCATAATACGAAACGGGTCATGCCCGATTTTTGTTAAATTATAGTATGACAATATCACAATTTGGAAGGTGAATTATGGGCGTTACAAGTTGGTATCAGAGCCCTGGTTTGAGAGAAATCAAGTAGAAGGAAGTATATATTTGAACTCAAACCTGTGTGCTCTTGTGACAAGGAACCCGTACAATCCAAGACTCGATCAAGGCCTAAAGTTAAAAGCGAATGTAAGATGTATTAATTTATGTATTTAAAGGAAACTAATAGTATGTTATGTGAAGGGTAAGCACAATTGCTTGGAAAGGATGATCTGTGGATGTGGTCTAGGACCAGCACCAAGGCATGTAATAAGACATAATGACCCAGGTACGTAAATTTAGCATATGGGTGCATGTAATGCTAAAATTTATTGAGCGAAGGAAAATTTTAATGAAATATAATAATAGAATGGAAACGAAGTTATGAAAATGATACACGTGCCAAAACCTAATTCTTCAGACATAAGGTGACGATTACACAAAGATACGAAACTAGTATGTGGAATTTGTACCTGGCCAGTACACAAGAAACATATGATGTTCGTGAGACTGTGATGATTGTTACAGGTATGTCTGTTAGAATTAGGTGGTAGGTGGACGTGAGGGTAAAAAGAAATGTAAGACTTTCAGGAATGAAAGTATGAATGATATGTTAGAATCCGCGAGACGGATTTGAGACATGAAAGGAAGGAAAGTATGAATGATATGTTAGAATCCGCGAGACGGATTCGAAACATGAAAGGAAGGAAAGTATGAATGATATGTTAGAATCCGCGAGACGGATTCGAAACATGAAAGGAAGGAAATTATGAATGATATGATTAGAATCCGTGAGACGGATTCGAAACAAAGAAGGAATGAAAGTATAAATGATATGTTAGAAACCGCGTGACGGGTTCGAAACATAACAAACGATAACACGAAAAGATTCGAATGTGTAGGTAATTACAGACTAAGCAATTAAATGTTCTTTAAAAGCAAATATTATTCAAGTTATGTCTTAAACTTATACATATACGATAAATAAGAAATGTCAGTTTGACCTCGAAAAGTAAAACTGTAAAGGTTGACGAAATAAGAAACTGGAATAAAAGAATTGCATGTAAGGGATGAAATGTGGGATGTATTATAGCATGTATGTAGGAAGAATTAAAAGGATAATAGGTGGGTAACCATATGGAATAATGAATGTTTGAATGAAAAGTGCTAATCGCCGATTTTGTAGATAATAATGGTGGAATTCTGAATGTGATGAAACCAATCAAATTGGTGAAAGGAGGTGTACGAGTGGGAGCCCATTTCAAGGATGAATAAAAAACTGGCAGGTACGGTTAGTACTTGTGAAGAAGCGGATCGATCTAGGTTACGGATCGCTGATGTATGAAATGAAATCAAGGTGAGTAAAATGTTTTAACTCATTTCAGATAGATATGAATTAGTAAATTAAAAACGACTTACGAGATGAATGATGGAATAGGTATAGTAAGGTATGGAATGTTTGACTTTAACAGTTGACGTTAGAAGAAAACTATGCCATTAAGAACTAAATCTTAAGGATTTTGAGCAAAAATTTCGGGTATTAGTTAAGCTCTCTTCTAATGAACTTGCATGACACGTTTGCTTATGCAACTTAAGTAATGTATGAAATGACAGGAATAGTAATATAGAATGGATGATGTGAGTTGAAGGTAACATAAGGGTATGTATGGTACAAACCACTATAGGAAATGAGGATGTTAGGTGGAAGCGTGGTATAGAAAGTATAGACTTGTTAGAGAAAAGTCAATTGAACGAATAATATATGAATTGAGATCAGGTGGTTACTTATAATTATGATGCAACTGTTAAAGTTAAACATAAAGGGGGTAGGTATAAATTACGAAGGGAAGATATTAGTGTCAAATGGAAACGAGAAAGAGGTTTTGGGGACGAAACCTCCTTTAAGGGGGTAGACTTATAACACCCCGAAAACGGGTTTGGCAATCAAACCACGTTAATAATAATGAACGGGTAAAATACCGTTAGTGGTGAAATTAACCCGGTAAATATTAGGATTTAAATAACTAAACCTAATATTAAATTAAAAAGGGAATAAAAGCTTTAGAGGAAATAAAGATTATAAGAGTCCTGAGTTAACGGGACTTAAAATAAAACGGGATTTTAACTCCCCGAACCCATTAAGGTAACTAGGAATATCAACCTAGTTAGTTAAATGTTGTCAAAATGCCAATGAAACTAGATTGATAATACTTGTATAACTCTACAAAAGTTGAGGGACTAAACATGGGCAAATGGAATGAAGTTTTAATTAAAACAAATTAATTAAACAAAAACACACACATACGTGTGTGTTCCTGCGATCGACCAGAGCCAGGAGAAAAAGGGTTATAAACCCTAGCTCAATAATATCTTCAATTGAAGGATCAAACGAAGGCCAAATTCAGATTGGAATATATATAAACGATCACCAAGTCAAGGGGATCGTAAAATATGATGAATTTTTGAAATTCATAAAGTTGTGAAAATTAGTTAACTTTGCATGATTCGATCTATGTATGAATCGTAGAGGCTATGGCCGAATTAATGAAGTGTGATTGCTTAGGAACAAACCCTAAGTAGAAATATGAAGTAAATTCAGATTCGTTGATGCTAAATTCATGTATGTGATGTTTTTAGGATTTTGATTGCTAAAACTAGTGTTTCTGGAGCCTAAAATGTAATTCCAGGAAATATCTTTAAAACCCCATTGGAATCGCATTTTTTCGACGAAAATTGAGCATTTTATGAATTTTTCCGTATCGAAGGTTCAAGTTGCGTTTTCTGACAGAATTTGCAGCCCATTACGAATGTCATAAATCAATTTAGGAATTTAGTTATGATCTCAAATTTGTACTGTAGAAATTCTTAAGTGATTAGAAAAATCGCCAATTGGAATTTCGTCAATCGGATAAACGAGGAATTTTAAATGAATTTTTCCGTAAGCTGCAGTCAGAAGTGACGAATCTGATTGCAGCTTAGTAAATGAAATTTTACGAATTTTTGGTAAAGAGTTAGATCTTGAAATTTTAACACAAGGCCTAACCCTCCGAGAGGTACGCCACAAAAAAAAATCATAATTTTTGAAGACTTGTAAACAGGTTAAACAAGTCACCAAAACAGCCCATTTTTCAGTGATATGAAATGCCTAAATTAAATCGCGGTCTACTTGGTTGTGTTATTATGTGAGTATGAAATGTAAACGATGTCCGTAGTATAAACGACTATAAAGTTGTGGATGTGTGAAATTAGATCTCATTAAGTACATGCTTTATCAATATGTGCTATATGTGACAACATGAAGAATTATGTGGAATGAAAATATGCGACTCTAGTTGTACTTTGATATGTTGGAAATTGACGAGTAAAGTTAAAACGAAGCCGAATGTGAAATATAAATTGACATGATCATTCATATGTATAATTTTATATGCTAACGAGAATGTGGATGCAACGCAATGAAAGTATAGGGATCATGTTGTTAGGACCGGTTTGAATCCGAACGATTGCGAACCGACTCGTACGACGTGCGGAATCCGTGCACGAGCAAGACCAAAACACACGAAACGTAATCAATCTGTGATTCTATTCAAAGATCTGAAATCATTACAGGAACCGTGAATCACCTAGACACTTTCTCTCTCTAGTTTCTCTCTCTAGAACTAGAGCTCTCAAATGTAGCAAATGAGCAAAAGTGTCAAAAGTCTTCCAAAAGTTCTAAATGAGAACCCTAAGTTCTCTATTTATAGGCCAAGGGACATAATGAGATATCTCATTATTTACACAAATGCCACCTTGCCTTTTACTAAAATATAACACTATAAGCACTAAACTTAATCTATTTCTGCTACGGTCTTGAGATGACGGAGGCGATAGACATATTGCACTAACAAACTCCCCCTTGGATATTGCCGCAGTCAATCTCAAACATTTAGTCAGACTCGTAGCTTCTTTTCTTTCTCTCTCTCTAGCTCGAACAGAATCCCCGTGGATCTGTCTTCAGCTCCAGCTCCCCCTTTCGGTAAACTCTTCAGGCTCCCCCTTTCGTTAAGTTTCCGTGCTTTGGGATCGACACCTGACTTTCCGGTTACAAGCTCTTCCGGGAAAGTATCATGGCTCCTATGCACGCTTCCCCTTGCGTTGAGCTCGTCTTCAGACTCCCCCTTAGACTCGGCTGTCGGGATCGTAGTCTGGTACAACATCTGCAATTCTCAAACATTCATAAGTAACAATGTTTTGAACTTCCAGGATTGAAAACCTGGCTCTCTCAACTTTTGCTAAAATATTTTACAATGAAAGCATTTTCGGTTGTCCAGGTATCGTAACCTGGTTCTATTAAACTTTCTAAATCAAGATCCTGGGACTAAGATATAATAATATGAAATATATCCAGGATTACTTGATACTCTCCCCCTATCAACAATCTTCAAAGATTTGGCAGTTTCAACGAACCGGATCAGAAACTGGCTCTTTTACAGATTTTAACAATATAAGCATCCAAATCCCTCACAGTTAATCATCCAAGTCCAAATTAATGACCTTGGAGATATCACAAACTGTTTTTGATTTTTGAAAATTTCAAGTTTCAACTTAATGAACTTGTTTTATTTTTCAGAAACACAATCAGCATACTTAGATTTTGAAACTCAGCACTTAGACATCGGTTGTCGAAAATAAAGCAGAAATCAAAATCTTTTTGAATTTTTCTGAAAATATAAAGCAGTAAAGAAATATGTACAAACATATTTACAGACAATATTTTTGTTTGAGTTTGCGTCAGAGGATCATATCAGTTTTTTGACAAGTCACAAGTACCGTTGAGCTTAGTTACACATTAAGAATTAAACAATTCACTTAGATTGTCGATATACTGATCCACTTAAATTTTCACACAAATTTCAACTGATTCAGGATACGAATTAGATGTTTTAAGAACTTAAACCTATTCATGTGTCCCACCTCTTGAATATACTCCCGTATCCAGATCCCAATATCCAGTCTTACAGGTGAGTATACCTAGATGATATCTGTAAGGGGAATAAATTATAGTACGAAACCGTGAGAGCTCAGGTCAGAACTTTCGTTCAGCAGAGAGATGACGGCTCGACTTTTGGTGTGTCCCCTTTAGAGGATCTTTTGAATTACAACAGCCATGATTAGCATTTTTCAATGTTTCATCATTTTTTAGCTGAGGGCTGTGCTATGTTTCAAGCAATGCGGAAAGTATTCTCCAGGGACTAGGCCATTGCTTCCGCAAAATCAGAAGTCCCGGGATAATACCCCAGATATCACTATGTATAAAGACCTAGTATCTCAGAAAGAGGGACCTTTCAAACGAGATTTCAGGGGTTACCTATATATCCAAGTAGTGTTCCCCACGAAATAAGCAAGTTTGAATTTAAGTTTATATCCCAAAAAAGTTTACTAAATGTATAAAAACCTATCGGCATATCATCAGTGAGACTGTTTAATGCTATATAATCATTACATTTCTTTAGCATACTGTAACTGTCTACTGATGTACTATCATTTCCTCTTTTTACACAAAAACTCAATTTTTTAATTTTATCATGTTTTTGGCTTTTTCAAATTTTCTAATGTTTTTGGATTTTCTGACAATATCTTACTCCCCCTAAAATGCAAAACCATTTAAAGAAAATTTGACAACCAATACTGATAGCTTTGTCTCGCTATCCATTTTCTGCTTCACATGCACTGATTTGCAGAAAAATATAACGTACCCCCATGATTTACAACCCATTGATTTTCGACAGTTTGAAAACCGTTTTTCAATCTTGTGAAAGTAATCATGTTTGTTCAGCCGTGAGGGTTTCGGCGTATTCAATCAGAACTCCCCCTTACAACAAACTATTTTCCCATAATGATTTCAAAACACTTAAGTTTGTTTTAATCAGAATGGTTTTTCCGGAAAAATTAGTTTGTTTACCCATCACTTGTGGGTTCGGGGTTATCTCATCACCTTGATCTCTTTTAACCATTTTGAAAATTTAACATTATTAGGTCAAACACCACTATCACTTGTAGAAAATCAAGTACAACTTAATGTCCTTGATTATCCACTTGTAAGACGAAATATCACAGTTACCATCCTGTGAATTTCTCAAGAAAAATGCCGATACCTGCTTCACACTTACCAACCTGGAAGCTCCGGCAAGTCAGGAATTCAACCAACAGATTTATGTACCCAAGCCTGACCAGTCTTGGGTGTGTTTTGAACATTTCTCTTTTCTTCATAAAATTCTTTTGCCCCTTTTACCTTTCCATCAGCCATCTTGCTAAAAATATGTTTAACATTGCTATTAAACATTTTTCCAGTATCAACACCTTTTGATTTTAGGTTTGCGGCTCGTAATGGTGGAAAATTCTCATCATTCATTAACGGAACTGTCTCTTCCCTTTTTACCTCAACTTGTGGCTCCTCTGATTTTGTGGAATCAGATTCATTACCCGAACTTGGCTTGTCTGACTTGGATGAGCCAGATTCATCGCCAATAACTTTCTTTTTCCTTTTGTTTGTCCTCAGATTTGCATCTGAAGAATTCGATTTGCTTAACTTTGTCATCGAGTGAATCGATTCATCAGAACATTTATTCGAACCAACTGGTGAACCTGAAGACAAAATCTTCTCCAAGTATTCTCTTGCCTTCTTCCTCTTCTTCCTCAGTCTGTCTCTCTGCCCCTGTGAAAGCTTTACTTTCTTATCTTCCACTTTCTGTTCTTTGGGCTTGACAGTGACTGGTTTCTTTACTGTTCTCTGAGATTCAACCCTCGATCTTCCCATCGATCTCCTTGGGCAATCTCTGGCAATATGACCTCTGATTTGACAATTATAGCATTTTCTTGTCTCATAATTCCAATTCTGGCAGTTAACAGCAATGTGTCCTCTAACACCACAGGTGTAGCACACTCTGTTATCGTACCATCCACTTCTGTCAGTCCAAACCTTCAGATCATAACATTGTTTGGCTTGGTGATAATCATTTCTCCTCTGCAATGCTGGATTTGTCTTTTGAGCACTGTGGTCAAACCTGCACCATTTATTACCATTATTTTGTGAATTTTCATTTACAAATTTTTGTGATTTTTTATAATGATTGGATGACTGAACTGATGAGCTTTTATTTTCATTTTTAAATTTTTTTGAATTTTTAACCTTTTGTTTTTGTTCTACACTCTTCTTAACAGGTTTTTGTTTAGAACATTCACCTGTTTCAGTAGATTGCAAAACAGTATTTTTAAATTTTTCTTGTAAATCTAAAAATATTTTTCTTTTCTTTTCTTTTCTTTTCTTTTCTTTTTCATCATCAGCTTTGTCATCACAATCTTCAATTTTGACTTTGTCAAAATTTGTGACATTGTCACTTATTGGAACAGAATTGATCGGTTTTGGACACACATATGGTGCAGAAGTCACAAAACTTTTCAACTTGTTTTCTAAATCAGCAATTTTCTTTCTATTACCTTCGGCTTCATGCTCAAGTCGAATGATTTTATCAAGATGAGAATTTATTTCACATTGTTTTTCAAGATTATTTTTACCAAAAACATCTCTCTCATCTTCTAAAATCTTTAACTGACTTTTGAAATCATTTTCAAATTTTAATTTTTCATTTTCAAACTCTTTTTCTTTTTCTTTCAAAATCTTGTTATCCAATGTCAAACTGTCCATATCACTCAACAGTTTGATATTTTCAGATTTTAGTTTTTCACAGTTCAAGCGCAACTCCAGAATCTGTTCATCATCAGCTTTCTTCCCATCTTTCAAAGCTTTGTTTTCCAATGTCAAATTCTCCGCATCACTCAAGAATTTGGCATTGTCTGCTCCAAGTTTATCACATTTTGAGCATTTTTCATTCATCTTTTCAACATCAGCTTTTTTCTTTGTTTCCATCCTGAATGTTCCTGCACAAAAAATTTTAACAAAATCAAGAGGGTTTGCATATTCATCAATAAAACAACCTCTCTTAATATCATATTTCATGACATTTTTTGCAGCAAGACATACAGAAAATCTTTTTCTCATTTCGATGATCACTTCCAAATTTATCTTTTCTAAATCCCTCTTCATCTCATTCATCAACTCTTCTTTTCTTTTTTCTTTATCAAACTTATGTGAACTAAGCTTATTTATGAATTCTCTAAAATGAAGCTTTGAGAAACTAGCATCCCTTTTTAGTTCACTCAAAAATTCATCCCATTCTGAAGGTAATGCATCAGCAAATTTTGAAATTTTTTCAGCATTTGAAACCCTTATCTCATATTTTTCTAACTTATCAATCAACTCATCAAACCGTCTATCCAACTTTTCCAAAGATTCATGTTTCATGCATAAGAAATTTTCGGATCTTTTAATCCAAACGTCCTTCTTGTTCTTAATCCAAGAATCAGAAATCCAAACGTTTGAATCTTTAAGATTCTCGTTTTCCTGTTCATCGAATGTTTTAGCCATTTTGTATCACCTGAATCACGATCAAACAAACACAATGAGTTTAAACAATATCAAACAAATGAATCGTAAAATAATTTGGTCCGTTCGGATGGATCAATAGTCAATCGGATGATGTTGGCCCAATCGGATGAGATCAGCCCACTCGGATGTTTGTCCTCGAACGGATGGAGATCCGGATGATGATTCGTTCGGATGGGGATGCGGATGGTGATTCGTACGGGTGGGGATCCGAACGAGTGTCTTATCCGTGCGAGTGGGGATTGCTATGACCCGGATTTGTTGTCCGTGCGGACAAGTTGTCCGTGCGGACAAGTTGTCCGTGCGGACAAGTTGTCCGTGCGGACAAGTTGTCCGTGCGAGTGGTTTACTCGTGCGGACAAGTTATCCGCGCGAGTGATTTATCCGTGCGGACAAGTTATCCGCGCGAGCAATCAGTCAACAAAGGTCAACACGGATTGATATCCGCCCGGGTAATAATCCGCTCCTAGAGGTCAACAAGTCAACACGAATTTGTTATCCGCGCGAGTAGATGATCCGGATGAAGTGAATGTTATCCGTACGAGTGCCTTGATTTACACAACTAACTCACATGCTACCTGGCACTTAAACAGTCACGTGACAACAATTATGAGAATTATCTGCTATAATGAAGATCACATGCAAAACCGAATGCTTTAATGATTCACGTGTATAGATGCTGACACACTTTATCACATGCAAACAAACAATATCCGACAACACTCTTACATGCAATATTTAATCAAGAATCACATGTAATTTTATTGAAGCACACAAATTCACATGTTCACCACCGAAGGCATTAATGAGTCACATGTATTCTGATAATGTTGAATGTTAAAAGGCTGATAATGTTTGACAAAATGTGGGTCGGTCGAATGATGTGCAATGACACGGATTGAAAATGTTATCCGTGCGGACACGTAACCCGTCCGGATTGGTCAATTAAAGTCAAAGCGGATTGTTTTATCCGCACGAGTAAGTTACTCGGGCGAGGAAGTTATCCGTGCGATGAAGTTATCCGCACGAGTGATCAGTCAACAAAGCCAAAGCGGATTACTTATTCGTACGAGCAACTTATCCGTGCGAGTAAGCTAGTCAACGATAGTCAACCCGGATTTGTTATCCGCACGGATTGCCATCCGTGCGGTGAACATCATGAACAACAGCAGCAACTTTCAACATTTTCGCACCACAAAAATCTAATTTTCTCACAAATGACTTTGAGTTACGAACTGAAAATTTGTATGATTGTAGATCATGCATATACGCACAACATATCTGAAAATTATCAATTTTTAACCGTAAAATCCTTGTTAATTTGTTGATTATCTGTTGAAAACGTGAAAAGATGTAAAAGTGAAAAATTGGTCGAATCTGATGCGAATTGAGATCTGAAAACGATGAAATCCTGTGCGAAATCGTGTGAATGATCTGAGCAATCGAACTCCCGCTCTGATACCACTTGTTAGGACCGGTTTGAATCCGAACGATTGCGAACCGACTCGTACGACGTGCGAAATCCGTGCACGAGCAAGACCGAAACACACGAAACGTAATCAATCTGTGATTCTATTCAAAGATCTGAAATCGTTACAGGAACTGTGAATCACCTAGACACCTTCTCTCTCTAGTTTCTCTCTCTAGAACTAGAGCTCTCAAATGTAGCAAATGAGCAAAAGTGTCAAAAGTCTTCCAAAAGTTCTAAATGAGAACCCTAAGTTCTCTATTTATAGGCCAAGGGACATAATGAGATATCTCATTATTTACACAAATGCCACCTTGCCTTTTACTAAAATATAACACTATAAGCACTAAACTTAATCTATTTCTGCTACGGTCTTGAGATGACGGAGGCGATAGACATATTGCACTAACACATGTCAAGATGGATGGAAGCATAAAGGGCTAACGGGTCATGAGGACGTGAGGAAACGAGAGCAGATATGGACGCGTAAGGTAAGTAAATTCCCGGACTTTCTCTTCAGTAGTAAATGAAAGTATTGGAATATTATTGTAAATTGTTAGTAGTTATGTTGAGATACGCTTTTAATGATGATATCAAGTAAGGTTATTAAGTAAGTGATTTCCGTAATCACTTCTTAGATGTTACGTAAAGATATGTGTTAGTTAATTAAAGTAATGGTAGTCGAGGTCAAATAAGGATGGATTATATGAAATTGATGATTTTCGTTAAGTAGAAATAATGGGGCCTTGTAGTTATATCGAAATGAAAAGTAGGAATTGGCTACGGTTTATTAACCGGGTAAAAAGGTAGGAATGTACATAGGTACGCTAATTGGTAAACGGAAATGTGGATAAGTATTCGAAAGATTCGGTTGTGAGTTGTGGTTAATGAGTAAACGTTCTCCCGAATGAAATTTGGATTAACAAAGGTTGAAGTAGTATGACGGTATATGATGAATGAACTAACGCACAACAGGTATCGAGTGCGTAAACCCCAAGTAAGAAACTCCGGATAACGTAAAAGTATTATGGCTATAGTGTTCATGTAAGTTTTGGACTAAAACGAATGTGTTGTTGGATGTAAACATAAACGGGTCGAATAAATCGTAAATGAATAATAAGCCGATAGCGCGTAAGTTGAGAATTTCTTTAATCCGGATATGGGATTGTAAGTTCACATGATAGAATGTCAAATTACGGTCATGTAGGAAGAAACGGGAGGTTAAACGGGTAAACGGGTCAAAAGTTATGCAAGTTTTAGCATTAACGGACGACAAAACAGAGCTGCAGAAAAACAACATTTAGTGGGGCCGTCGCCGACGCCCCGAAGGGCCGTCGCCGACGCCCTCCTCATGTCCAAAAACCTGAAATTTGTTATTTTAGTTGATGTATGTATAGTAGGCTTAGGTATGATATCCGTGGACTACGGCGGGCCTCCCAAACATGATTTCGAGTGTTCCTTTGAGGTTTATGAGTTGTAAACCCAAGTCTAAGCCTCATATAATTAATATAAGAGTATGATAGATGTATGTAATGAAGTTGGACATATAGTACATGTAAATGGTATACAAGAATGCATACGAAACATGTAGGTATGAATACATGATTGTAGGTATGATTGAATGTATATAGGTATGTAGATGTGTATGATTGTAAGTATGTATGTGTGTAAGTATGTGCGAATGCATGATTTTGATGCATTTGAGAATTAACGTTACTAACAATGCCCTTGAGTTTGGAATATAACGTAGGAATGAGAATGTCGGATTCTTATGAAGTTGAAGCCGAACTCGGAACAGGAGACTTCGATAGAATAGTCGAATGAATCGAAGCTATATTGTCGAATGTTATATGAAAGTTATTTGTGTGAGAATAGTGTTGTATGAGGTTGTCAATGACTAATAATTAAGTTGTATGTGATATTCACAGGTACCACACGGATTTCTTCTACTACTATCGAAGTTGAGCGGACATAGATCGAGTCAAGAGCAAGGATTGTACGGGAAGGATCGGTAACATAGTTTAACAAATATAGGTCCGAAGTATAAATATAATGGAACGTGGTAAATCCTTTTTAATGAGTGTATGACATTTGGTATTCGAACCTTCCTGTAAGTATTATGTCTAATAAAGAACAAAATTTTGGGTTCATATTTTCCGCTGTGTCATATTTTTAAGTTATTACAAGTTAGTCTTACAGGGAATTGTTCATAATACGAACGGGTCATGCCTGATTTTTGTTAAATTATAGTATGACAATATCACAATTTGGAAGGTGAATTATGGGCGTTACATGAATGTTATGTTCTTGTGTTTCAGAAGAGTTGGTATTGAACCAAGAATACTTCAAACATTCTAAACCCTACCTTGAAACAAACCAACAAAATCCTGATAGTGAAAAACATCATGAACAATTTTTTCTTTTCCTTCAATTTCGAGAACATTATCCCTGTGTATGTGCTTGTGCTGTAGAAACCGGTGGTGAATTTGCGTACACAACTAAAGGTTCAGTGCACGAAAAGTTTCTTACGAAATGTACGTGATAAAACGAGTATGTTGGGAATTAAACGCATGTACGTGACAAAACAAGGATCGTTCTAATAGATTAAAGAGAAAAAACCAAGTACTAATCATCTGCTTTCTGAATCTGAATCTAAATGTTAACTTTGACTCATTAACCCTTGAATCCCAACGCTTCTCTAAAAAAAATTGTTTCTTTCCTTTTCATGAGGTAAAACCGGTTTCAACATCAAGGGTTGTTTTTCACCCTGTGTGAGCATTGGAAGCCCGACAAACAGTCTTGCAATTACATCTTCAATCAAGACCGCATTGTTAATTTTAGTGATGATTCGAAACATTCTAAATAACTAGCAGAAGAACCCGACATGTCTTCTATGATGATTCGAAACATTCACGAACCACAATGGACTCAGACTCATACTACTCACCCTCCCCTGAGGAAAAGTTTTCCGACGACTCAAGATAAAGCAGTTGGTTTGTGTTCATATCAGCGTTGTTTATCGCCCTGTGTGAACATGGAAGCCCGACCACTAGCAGAAGAACCCGACACGTATTCTATGATGATTCAAAACATTCACGAACAACAATGGACTCAGACTCATTGTTGTGAATTTGGTTTCTTCGGTACAGGCTGATGAAACCGAAGCTGTTATTTCGGTTGTTCATTATTTTCGAGACGATTCAACGCTTCTCCTTACAACTCTCATCAAATGCCTCACCCTTCCTTTTATTCTATAAATGTTAAATAAAGAATAACACCATGCGCGTAATCCCGCGTTGATAGCTTCCGTTTTATTACAGTCATACGACACGTTTTTTTGTTCTTCAATCTTTGTTACTTGTTAATGTTTTATTTTTTTCTACTTTTAGAAAGGTTTGAGCACCTCACGACTTTAAAATGTCTCGTGTGATTGACACCTTAAATCCCTTAAATACTTTGAGAAAAATCTAATTTTCGAAGAATACGGGCCGTATAACAGTATACGGCCCGTATACACGTTCGTATACATTGTATACGACCAGGCAAATTATTTACACATGGTGTATACGGGCCGTATACTGTTATACGGCCCGTATGGAATTAAAAAAACTGACAAAGTCAGCTGGCACAGACTTTGTTAGTTTTTTAAATTCTATACGGGCCGTATAACATTATACGGCACGTATACACCATGTGTAAATAAGTTTTTCCCATGTGTTAATATTAGGACCCTTATTATATTTTTAGAGTTAAATGCTCGGATAGTCCCTGTGGTTTGCGTTTTTTTTCACCTTTAGTCCCTAACTTTCTAAAATTGCAGCTATAGTCCCCAACTTTTCAGATTTTGTTCCCGGATAGTCCCTGGGCCTAACATCAGTTAGTTTTCTCAGTTAAGTGGGTGTGAAATAACATAAATACCCTTTCCTTAAAATATATAATAAAACATTAATTTATAAGAAATCTCTCTCTCTCTCTACTTTCTCTCTCTACTTTTTCACTTTTAAAAACCACCACCACAACCACATCCACCATCAGTACTCAGCCACCACCAACATCACCACTGCCACAACCACCCCCTTCCACAACCACCGCCGCCGTCATTACAACTGCCACAACCACCCTCCGCCATAACCACCACAGCCTCCGTCATCACCGGCGCCATCACCACCCTTGCAAGCATCACGAACAATCCCCTCGTGTCTCTGAATTCACACATCTCAGTCACCTCACAATCCCCAATCTCGCCGGTAAACACAGACTCTCTACGGCGGTTAACGCCTATGGTTTCGATTGCAGTTTACAAACAAATAAAAGCATTGATAAACTGAACGATCGTACCTCCTCAATTGAGAGCCCTAGGGTTTCAGAAAACCTAGATGAATGGATGCGGAAATCGGTGACGGAGATCGTGAAGTACATAACCCAAGCGTCGTTGCTAGTTCAGATCTACGCCAACGGTGAGGTAATTCGATTTATTTCTGTGAATTTCGAACTGTTTTCGGTCAAGTTTCGATAAGATTCAGTGAAAACTTCGGTTATTTTGGACTGATTCATTGAGTTGTGATTTATTTTCTGCTTGTTTCGATCTGAGAACAAATAGAATCAGAAGGCATGACATCTGTTTCACGCTTCAAGTTTGAACAATCTTAGAACTGTTGTTGTTGTTCGTTTAAGAAGAAGAATCAAGCAGAAGGTGATAAACTAAATCGTGGATGTTGTTTGAGTGGTGAATTGAATTGAATGAATCGTGGACATTTTTTGAGTTTCAGATTCGAGAATATCTTATTTCGAAAGAAAGTAGAGAGAGAGAGATTTCTTATAAATTTAATGTTTTATCATATATTTTAAGAAAATGGTATTTCTGTCATTTCACACCCTCTTAACTGATAAAACTAACTGATATTAGGCCCAGGGACTATCCGGGAACAAAAATTGAAAAGTTGGGGACTATAGCTGTAATTTTAGAAAGCTAGAGACTAAAGGTGAAAAAAGGGCAAACCACAGGGACTATCAGGATATTTAACTCATATTTTTAAGTTGGGAGAAAAGCGTAATTTTAAACTGGGGCCAAAACCGTAATCTTAAAGTGGATATAAAATAATAAACTGGTTGATCCAATAGGGGAATGTCGGCCGCCAATTTCGACTAATGGCACGGAAACAATATTCCCTGCCATGCGGTTTGTATATGTTGAATATTATAATAATAATAATAATAATAATAATAATAATAATAATAATAATAATAATAATAACAATAATAATAATAATACCAAAAAGTCATAGTCATAAATTAAGGTGGCAACTTGCAAACACTTGTGGTTAGTAAATAATCAAAAAAAAAATATCTGGCTTCTTCTTGTTATTTAAGTAACATTACAAAAATTATTATGACACATTGATTCTTGTTCTTCCAATTCAATCTGAATTCTTTGTCCTTACCACAGCACAGTTATGTCCAAACTATTCATCGCCACCGTATCAGGGTGGTGGGGAAGCGGCAATGCAGACGTAGAGCTTGCAACCACCATTCTCATAATCACCTTACTTTCTGTACTGCTGCTTGTATGGAAGTTAACATCAAAACCTTCCGGCCCACCACTGCCACCCGGCCCACGACCTCTACCACTCATCTGTTAGATTTCTGGTTTAGGGTTTTGAAGAACGAGAGTTTTGTTCATATGATAATGAATTGATAATTTCGAATGTCATAATACATTTGGATATATACATGTATAACAGTGGCAGTAACCGCCACATAGAACTTAGGTTAATTAAAAAAATAACAATAATATTAATATGATCTAGCTTATAATTATCCGTCTAACACCCTCCCGTAAGTTTGATCACTTCAGATTCATTTGCAGTAGTTCCTTCAGCCTTGTGAAGTCCTTCGGCTGGAGAGCCTTTGTCATAATATCTGCTAATTGATCCTTTGTTGCACAAAATGCTACGATTACTTCCCTTTTCTTGATTAAATCTCTAATAAAATGATACTTGACCCTTATATGCTTGCTTTTACCATGATATACCAGATCTCTGGCTAGACAAATAGTTGATTTGTTATCACAAAATATTGGAATTGAGTAATCTTCTTTTCCTTGCAGATCATCTAAGATACCTTTAATCCATAAGGCTTGACATCCCGTCAAAGATAAAGCCATGTATTCAGCTTCCGTTGATGACAATGCCACCACTTTCTGCTTCTTTGACTGCCAAGATATAGGACCTGATCCTAAATGAAAAATATAACCTGAGGTACTTTTACTATCATCTATATTTCCGGCATAATCGCTATCACTGAACCCCATTAAATGTTTCTTCCCTCCTTTAGAGTATGTAACTCCTAGTTCTTGGGTCCCTTTAATGTATTTTAGTATACGTTTCGCTGCTTCCCAGTGACTTTTCTTCGGACATTCCATAAACCTACTTACTTTGCTTACTGCAAACATAATGTCTGGTCTGGTGTTTGTTAAGTACATCAGACTTCCAACCAGACTACGATACATTCCCTCATCTATGAACTCTTCTGGATCGTCTTTAGATAACTTTAATCCATATTCCATTGGAGTTGACATTGTGTTGCAGGGTGTCATTCTATATTTTTCCAATAGATTTCGCATGTACTTCTTTTGTGATAGAGTAATATTTCCATTCTTATACATGACTTCCATACCGAGGAAGTAATGTAATCGACCCATATCCGTCATTTCAAATTGCTTTTTCATTGAATCCTTGAATTCAGAAATTAATTTCATCGAGCTACTTGCTATTATCAAGTCGTCTATATACAGACATATCACAATCTTTCCTTCATTTGTGTTCTTGATGTAGAGAGTGTGTTCATAGATGCATTTCTTAAATTTGTTCTTAATGAAATATGTATCTATTCGACTATACCATGCCCTGGGAGCTTGTTTTAAACCATATAAAGCTAGCTTGAGAAAACATACCTTTTTCTCTTCTCCTTTCTTGATATAGCCTTGAGGTTGTTCTATATAAACTTGTTCTTCCAGTTTTCCGTTTAGAAAAGCGGTTTTCACATCCATTTGATGAAGATGCCATTCATATTGAGCTGCTAGAGCCAACACTAAACGGACTGTTTCAAATCTAATTACAGGAGCAAAAACTTCCTGATAATCTATCCCGTATTTCTGTTTATATCCTTTTACAACCAACCTGGCCTTGTACTTGTCTACATTACCCTTCTCATCATACTTTGTTTTGTAGATCCATTTAACACCAATCGGTTTTTGTTGTTGTCACACCCCTATTTTCCACGTGTCACCGGTGGGCCCGGCGGGGAGTATCGTGACGTCGCTGTGCATTATTATATTGTGTTGTTTGTCTATGATGATGCCAACGACGTCACGATACTCCCCGCCGGGCCCACCGGTGACACGTGGAAAATAGGGGTGTGTCACACCCCTATTTTCCACGTGTCACCGGTGGGCCCGGCGGGGAGTATCGTGACGTCGTTGGCATCATCATAGACAAACAACACAATATAATAATGCACAGCGGAAGCAAAGATAGATTCATTTCAACTTTAAATAAAATGTAATATTAAATATCACGAGTAGTTGAAACGGATCCACAGGCGGATCAAAATAAAATAAGATAGTTGTTCAACAGTTTATTGTCGTCCAAGCTTGCGAGACCTATTGTGGACGCTCTAGAAGACTGTCAGCCTATTACGTGTAGTACCTGCACTTAACCTTTTGGGAAAAATACGTCAGTTTACACTGGTAAATACAATTCGACTGACTCATTTTGAAAAGGTTGAAAATTGATTTAAATGCACAAGGCACAAAACATTTTATTAACTTGGGTCAATTATTTAATATAATAATCATGTGAACGAATTACATGTTACTTGCGTTCAGTGGCCCGGATCTAGTCCGGGCTAAAGATCAATGGACACACCACATCAAAGAGTTATATACTGACAGGTGTATGCCTACACCCCGTACTCAGGTCGTGGCCATCTCGTAAGATGATGCCAAGGATATCCGGGACATGGTCATTAACCCCCCAAAGGCCTTAAGTGAACAAGACTGTTTAAACGAGCCGATTAAATTATTCCAACTACCCACGCAACGGTGGAGGATTTAATGCCCGATCAAGCGGTATTCTATATACCGTAACCCAAGCCCGTATAGGGAAAATAAGTCAAAAAGTATTTACCTGAGTATAGTATAAATTCACAAATAGCAGTGGAGGTAGCTTTTACTGGTTCTTCTTATTCTGGAACAAAAGGTTTATAGTAACCTATTAGACTTCTAACGGGTCTTTATTTAAGCCTAAGCCTAGACCGGTTAGTTTTAAGGACGATACGGTTCAAACGCACGATTAAGCGAAGACCGGATAGAATGTGATTTAGACCCGACAAGTTTGAAGACTTGTATAATATGGGTATACTAAACACATTCTGGATTTTGAGACAAAAATGATAATGTTTGACCCGTTTCGGTCAATTTATGCAAACTAGTTACATAAACCGAACCGAACGCGAAAAAAAGCGTTACGGGCGACCATAAGAGTCATATGCAAGTTCCCTGAGATAATATGCTCTAAATATGTTATAATATCAGCAAAGTGTCTTCTATTATGCCCGGAACGGATTTAAACTCAACTTATGCCTCATAGGGGCAATTTGGTCATTTAAAAGATTATAAAAGAGTTTATTTGTAATTCTGAGTTACGGGTCTGATTTATACAGTAAATATACTTAATTTATTATGTTATATCAGTAGGGTATGACCCATATATAAAACTTATCATTTAAAACCAAACTATGCACCTTAGGGGTATTTTGGTAATTTCACAAGGACTAAAAATGTCAAAATTTGAAACCTGAGTTTATAAACTTGTACTTACTGTTATTTTATAAAAATATGCTAAGAACATCAGTAGGTATCAACCTTATATGTTTAATATGGTTATAGTACATACTATGCGTTAAAATGCTTAAAAAGACGATTTAGAGCCGTTTCCGGGTTTTTAAAAGAAAGCTGAGATTTTTGTATTTCCAGAATGCTCAAAATAATTTATTTATCAAATAAAATCAGTAGAAAAAGGTTTGGGGTCAAGAGGATTTATAAAACTCATTTTATAGCCCAAAAGGGCAAAACCGACAATAACCGATTTAAGGCTAAAACTCTATGATTCAATCAGTTTAAAAATTATTAAAAATCCTTATAATTCCCAAAATATTATATAACAACAGTAGGTATACACTTTGATGTCAAAAATTAGGTTTTGATAGGTGTTATGCTCATAACGCCGTTTAATTAATAAAAACCGTTCTATTTGCGATATTGAGCATAACTCACAATCCAGACCTCGGATTGATGTCAAATTTTCGGTGCAAGTTTATAAATCAGAAACAAAGGTTTCTACTCTTTCACTTTTTCAAAAATCGCGTTTTATAGTAAAAAGGGCAAAATAGTCATATTTAAGCATAAACCGGTAACATGCATATGAATCGGATAAGTGTTGAACCAAGTTGTAAAATCTCAGAGAGTTAAACATATATGAAAGTTGGTCCAAAATATGCTCTAATGCAGATCTTAACATGCATGTACGGATCAGAACCGATAGTCAAAGAAAAAGTCAATTTATGAGACTTTCGGTTCCGATTCAGGTTTAACACAGAAAATTGTCGAGTTGATCATGAAGAAACATGTTCTTGCATTAATTACAAAGTTATTTTGATGATCAAACAGGTTGCATGTAGCCTACATTGTTAATCAAGCTTATTTTTGCAAAAACACATTCTGTTGACTTTTTACGAAATGCTTTGACTCGACAATTAGCATATTTAGAGTGTGAATCTGATAATACCCTTTTAGGGGTTTGTTACACACATAAATACCAACATGCAGGTACTTTCAATTTGAGAAACGACAGAGCCACTCTCGTTTAATCGTAAAGTCAAGTGTAATTTACGATAGTTTGACTTTCGGCTAGAACACTAAGCTAGAACGAATTAGAGAATGATATAAACACTTACAATGGTCCTAAACAAGCTTAGAGATCACTATGAAGTAGCCTTGGCGTTCAGAAAGCTCCAGAATCGTTCTTGTGAATTTTGTGAATGCAAGAGTTTGAATGTATGCAACCTTCAAGACCTTTTTATGTTAATTTTGTTCTCATTTGATGTTGCCACATGATCTACTGAGGTTATAAGAAGATCCCAAGTGCCCCAAAATGCATGAAATACTATTGGTGGGTTCCCTGAGTCGAGAACAGCTGTAAACAACCGAATGCAGACCTGATAACTGGCATCTGTGCATTTTCTGATGCTGGGCATTAGCTTACGGACCGTAAGGTCCATAAGGTTGCGGTCCGTAAGCTTGTTATCACCTTTACAAGTTTCCAATATTTTACAAATCAGTCCCTGAACTTTGGTAACGTGTTTTTGGCTACCTATCTTGCACATTAGACCCTAAATTCTGATTTTTAAGGGCCTTGGGACTTTTACAAACATGGTAAAGTCCTTGAACAACTTTGTGCTTACCCGAAAAGTCATGAAAATCAACGTTGACACATTTAACCCTTCTAGTACGGTTTTGATCATGTCTTTCTCATACGATAACGAAACTTGATGAAATTTTTACCACATATTCTAGTGAGTATATTTTATCATTACAAAGCTTCGGGTTTGCCAAAAGATCACTCAGAGGTATACTTTCAACATGTTGACACATTTAGCCCCTGTAGTTTGTAATTCCTCACTTTCTTTCATTTTCCGCTTTGTATGATCCATGATTCATCCGTTTAAGATTATAAACACCATGTAGGGTTATTGTAGGGCTTATTTATCCATCGTTGACACTTTGGACCCTTATATTTACACAGTTTCACTGTTCGTCAACTTTAGTCCCTCTAAAGTATGTTTTCACACATTCCAAGCCTGTGACACGTGTCAATACATTATTGGACGCAAAATTTTCGAGGTGTTACATCCTCGCCCCCTTAAAAGAAATCTCGACCTCGAGATTTGCTATAATGTTGGAAGTACTTTTTGTCGCATAATGGACTTAACTTCCATAACATATCTGGAGTCTTTCCAAGCTCCTAAAGTGACTCCTTATATTAGGTACATGTATCCTTTTGGAGCTTCTTAACCTGTCGATCCTTAATCGACACAGGTCGCTCGTTATATCAAAATCTGCATATCAATATGTGATAATGCTTCTTGACTTATTGGTGAAACATATCCCCAATTCATTAGTATACAATGCATTGTATGCTCCGCCAAGCTCCTTAAGTAGGTTTTAGCTTATAAGCTATTTGATCCTGATACATTCGATTCCTTCGAATGATTTGATATATTCAGAGCTCAACTAGCCTGATAATTAATAAATTGGCATACCCTTCCAGGGTGATATCCTTATTGAACCCTATTCCTTCATAAGAACTTAGGAGGGTTGCTATTTTCATTAATCCTTGCTTTTTCTGCCGAATACCGGCAACTTACCGATGTTTATGGATTTGTATGATCTTATTCGTTGTTTCCAGGGAAACTTTCAGATCCTAATATTTGGACTTACCAATCTTCTGTCTAACAATAGATGTTTAACATTCCATCTATACAAGGTCTTCAAAAGAGCAGCCTTGATACTTATATATCAATTATTATAGAAAAGCTCATCTCAAGATGAAATGGTTATTCCAACCATTATTTAAAACTAATCTTAAGGGATAGTTAATCCTCACAGTCAGTCGAACAAATCGACGATCCTGGGCAGCTGACGGAAATTCTTAGTTGTTCCCTAATTAGGGTTGTGGTGATCAATGCATACGCAAAATGAACCATCTTTCTTAATTAACTATACCGAATCCCCGGAGTATTGAGTTAGGCTATATAAATTTTCTATTTCAAAACTTACTTAATCAGGGTTTCGATTCTTCCACTGATGGTACTAGCCGTCTTGGGGGTTTCATAAAAATATAACCCTAAATGGGATGTAAACCTTAACTCGGCTTGCCTTTCAGAAGGTGAACAGGGTAATTCTAGGAGAAGGTAATCAAGATACAAGGAGGTTATAGAGATTTCCAAATCTCGGGCTTCAGTTCATCAATCATATTCTGTATTAGATAAGTGACACATTTATGTCACAAGTCCATGAATTCCTTAATCGGGAACATTTACTTTTGACAATTCCATTCTGGATATCTTCTTTGAATACCATTAGTTGACTCTAGTACCATATGATTATTAGAATATCCTTGCGGTTCCATGCATTAAACCTCCATACTGATCAGGCATGGAAGTAATCTATGGAACTTATCAAGATACATCAATCCTCATATGGCGCTTTTATCATACAGTCTGGTTTTCGCAATCGATAGAGATCAAGGAGATATCAACTATACATGCCGACGCACTTCTACTAGAGAGAGGATACTTCTAGAATTCCATAATTAGAGATTTCTAACAGGAACAGAAGAAATGGTTCTTATGATTTCGCCTGTAAGTTTTACCTTACACATAATATCTGGGGTTCTTGCGGTAAAATTTCTAAAAGTTTGCTAAGCTTAAAATCTTATGAGAGACTTGGCAGTACCTGAATCCAAACGTAACTCTTAACCGAAAGAAATCACAATAAGGGTTTATCTAGCGTCATTATTAATGTGAACTGTCTCTAATCATTCATCAGGAGGATTAAACGCCTCCATTCTTAATCCCTTTTAAACTTAGCTACAAAATTTTTGACAAACTTTTGGGGCAGTCTCAACTTTGACTGGTTATTTCTTAATCTCTAACACGAGTAGCTGAGTTAGGTCCATAATGGATTTACAATGAGCAGGTTTTGAAACCCTAAAGTTTCCTTTTATAGTCGATGCTAAATCATCGATATATACAGTGCATTATGCTTAAGTTCTAGGTTAACCGGATAAGAGCACTATTTCAACCAATGAACCAAGGTTTGTATCCTACTGCCGATGGTTTATAGCTCTTATGGGGGAAATCGGAAAAAAACTCTTATTCCATCTTTTCCATTTCGCAAAGCGGATACCAGGTTTTTCTAATAAGGTCCTTAAAAATTTGGACCATCCCATACTGTATAAGGGGATCTTTCTTGTGGATTCCATTAGTGTCCTCACTAATCAAGGGTATTATTACCGAATGATGGTGACGCACACCTTACCGTGCGCTCTCCAGCATAACCACTGATATACCTAATGGTTTCTACTTCTTGTCAACAATTCCTTGCAATCAATAGCCTCTTTTTAACTATTGAAGTCTCTCATCCTCCAAGAGACGAAGTACTTTTTAAGTACATCTTAAAAGAAATGGGCTCCTTGCCATATATTATTTTGTTTGGTTTATTCTTCGCATTTGAGGTATGAATAAAGCTCTTCTCATGAGCAGTGTCATGTGTCTTAGAGCGAGCAGCGTTTGGCTCTTCATGGCTTTTCTCATATCCCTTCTCAGCAGTGATAATTATAGTTTTGGAGATTAACTCCGTTAACATTGAGGTTCACACTTGATGCACTATTAACATTTGTCGCATCCCTAGCATCGCGACTGTTGTTTGTCTCTTCTGAGCTTTTCCGTACTCAAATCTTTTGGTATTAAATACCAACTTAACCATTAATTGAGTGCATTTCATAGCTAGTCATTATCCTGACGGCTTATCATACATCGACCATGGTATTATTAAACCATGTGAACATTCCTAAGGAGTGTTATTTGATTGTACAATAATCATATTCAGCCTAAGTCACAAAAGGATCATTAATGGCCTGTAGGGTTTTGACCGAGTCTGTTATCCTTTTGACAGAGGATCAACATGTCCCAACTGTCTTCGACATGTAGATGATTTCAGATAACTCGAAGGCTTGCCATAGTGGCTTCCTAAAATTCAAAACATCTTTGTCCGTCAGAAAGGACATAACTAGTCATATGGCACGAAGGCCTTGTCGCAGAGGACGTTATAAGGTATGTCAACCACTCCTGATGCGGAGGACAGTCGTTTATAATCCACAATCTATTAGGTTAGGAGTTTTAAGATTTGAACCTAGTTTTCACCGTTGAACAGGGAGTTATAGACTACAACTGCCATCGTCTTGAAGGACGATTCATTTCGGCACATAGGTAAAACATAGGACATCATTAGCGGATGCCTACATATATACATGTATGTATATTTATATATATAATCGTCATTATTGATTATATCAGTCATGATCTTTTCGATCTTATAGACTATAATGTTTAGGCATTACCCCTTACCTCCGACGATGTACCATAACGGTTATATTTAATAATGTCACTAACGGACAATATAATATAAAACCCGTAGGCGATATAGACCCTACCGGTGATTCAGGATAATGCTACGAAGGGTAATACAATAAACACACTTATATATAGGAAGTACCAGCGGCGTATCCACCAT